>PVJC01011911.1:0-40646 GCA_004026665.1 Murina feae | reverse complement strand
GACCAAGGAAGCCAAGCCTCCCACCAGCTCCAGCCAACTCAGTGGCTCCAGCCGGCGCTTCCATCTTTGTCACGTCAGTTTGCATATTTCCTCCTTATTGGCTGTGGGTGCTGCCATCTTTATTGCTAAGTGATGGTTAATTTGCATATTATTCTTTTATTAGACAGGATGAGATCTTCTAAAATTAGGATTAGAGAATAAGAATAATAGTTTATCCCAGGAAATTTATTGAGTTTTAAAACTGAGTGATGGGTTACTCTAGTTGTTAACAGGAACAGGGAAACACAAGAATCTCAGGGCCAGTAAATTCATTGAGTATTTTCTTGTAGAATATGCTTTTGTTACAAAATAAATGTTTCCCTTAGGATTTAAAGTGTTTTAAGGAATTTTCTATTTAGGAGGAGATAATTGAATTTGCAGTGTTTATGGGGGAGATCTAAGGACACAAAAGAGAAACGAGGACTAATGTCTTATTCATCTTGTACCCTTGGATTTGGCCTGACACATTGTAATAGTTTACTAAATGTTTGATTAATAAATGAATGAATAGTTAAATGGATGGATGGATAGGTGGATGGATAAATGAGTAAATGAAATAAAGGTCCAGAGTTAGGGAATCAGATATAATAAGTGTTAACAATGTTTTACAAATCCCTATGTCCTTGTGTTATACCTAAGAATGATTTCATACCCACAACATTCCTTCAAATAAATGTCATTTTTTAAGATTATCACTTAGATCTGTGAAATGTACTATTAAAGTAATTTTGAAAATATACTATGTAATAAAGAACTAATATGCCAATTAGACCAGACAGCAGAATGTCCTTTCTGAAATGACCTTCTGGGATGACCTTCCAGAATGACCAGTGGGCAGAGGGCAGTGCCACGAGGCAGCCAGGGACCCTTGCATGAATATCATTCACTGGGCCTCTAGTTATTTTATATTTAACTAGAGGCATGGTGCAATGATTTGTGCACTGATAGGGTCCCTCAGCCTGGCTTGTGGGGGTCAGTGGTCCTCCACATTGCTATAGCCTGGCCTAAACTGCCAGCTTGTCAGGCTCCAGTCCACTGTCCATGTCAATCCTCATTGTATGAAGTAGTGTGTGAAGGATAAAAACAAACTTAAAATACCTTCAGAGTCTCAAAAACTATATATGCCATCAGAGAAGTTTGGTTATTGAGATGGATCCCAAAGAATATATAGTAGTTTCTGAAAGACAACTCCAAAACCAACAGAGCAATGGAATTACTGGGAGAAGTTTGTTTTTCCAAGGGAACTGCTTTGAAGGGTAATAACTAATTTTTGTTTAAAGTATGTTTTTAAAAATCTCATTAAATTATTGTCCACACCTCAAAGCTACATTTAATGACCTAAAGATTATGTGATCTGACCCATTAAGGATGTTACAAAAGTCTATCAATGCAATTCTATAAATTCAATACATTTTTCAAATACATATTCATTCTGGGTAAACGTTAATTATTCCTGTTACTTCTTGGTCAACAATAATTCAGTTTGATTTATTCTACAAAATATTTCTCCAGATAGAAAAAAATTCTGAAATTTTAGAATGCAGTACTAATGGTTTGGATCAAGGACTTTTTTTTCATTAAGTAAACATTTTAGTTGCATTAGCTATTGTGGTATACAGCAATGACCTATCCTGCCTTTTTGCCCCCTTTTATGGAAGTTTTATAGTGACCTACATGCTAATTAATTTAGTAAAATCATTTGAAAGGTTTTAGTTTTTTAAATGTGTTGGATTTTTCTTTTGAAAAACTGACCTTGATCAAACTGCCTTTGCTTTAATAACTAGTTCACCTTTAACCTGAGGCTTAAAAACTCTCCTTTTTAAGGAACAAAAGAAAAATAAGTAAGCTGTTCTGAATAAGTAAACACTAAAAAAATTACATGTACCATCTTATTGTGGAACATTGAAAATTATTATATAGAACACAGACAGAAGAGGAGAAATATGGTTGATGGATGCTGGAAACCATGTACACTGCAGTATTATTATTCTATTTATTGCTCCTATGTTATGTAGGCTTTTTAATCTAGTCAATATTGGTACTCATTTTATGTGACATACGGGTTCAAGGGGAATGGCTTAGCTGACTAATTTCTTCATCTACATAATAAAAAAGTAGTGTTTACTAGGTTTCTCTTAAGACAGGTCATCTAACAAGAATTCATCTTCAAATCAGTTGTTGAAGATCAGAGAACATTTGCCTGTAAGATTACTCTTGTGAACTGCATCTGCACTCTATCCAACCAAATCCTATCTTGATGTCTACTTAAAATATTTAGTAAACTTGCTTTAGACATATTAAACTAATCAGTTAAGAGACTAGTAAGCACTTAGAGATTGAATGACAAATTTATGCCTACTAAGTTATACCTGTTGGCACTGAAAGGTGAGATGAGAGATGGTGTATTTATTTCTATGCATATGTTTAGTTATTATTTTAATTAAGCTTAGAATTTCTACAGTATGTAATGTTAAATATATTTAATCTATTTTGAACTTAGTGCCATAGTTAAATGTGTTATAATAATTGTATGCAATTCTAAGTGTTAATTTAGTTGACTGAAGAATTTTAATGGTTTGAATTTATATTTACTTAATCAAATTTTTACACATTTTAAGAAGTTTAAAACTGTTTGACTGTGTGTAAGAATGCTGAAATACCACAGAAATGCCAATGAAACAAAAATAGAGACCAAATAGAATGTGAAACTGAAATATATGTCCAGCAAAATAAAAATAGAAAGAGAACATTGAAGATGAAAAAATTAGAAATGAGAAAGAAAGTAAAGTGCCATTAGATGAATCAAAAAGTAGCAAAGCATGTTAAAGAGAAAAATGTTATAATCATCAAGGAAAAGCATAAGATAGAATATGTCTTAGAACTTGGAACACTGCAGAGAAATTGGCTACTGTTTTCATACCAGGTATACCTCTTATTTCATGTGACTAAACACCATTATTTACAAAACACATTTCCCCCCAAATTTCACCTTTGTTAAAGAACTACTACATGGATAGATTTTGAAGTCCATGGACAAAATATTTTAATATCTTCAGAATTCTAAATGTTCTTTGTTATAGACAACTTATGTTGTTCCTTCAAGAATTTAGCCATTGCACTCATTTACTGTGGTAGCTAAGAAAAATAAGTTGTGAAATTGTTCTTGCAATGATATATATGAATACAGAAATGAATTGCATAATATTGTATTAAGTGCTAAGTTCTGCCAGAATTACACTGGGTACAACTGGTTTAATATACACAACAAACAAACATTAGAAATAATGGCCAGGTACAAGTTCTGGGAACTGGTGTCAGGGAGAAATTAATACAGGAGGGCAGAGGAGGAAGAACACAAAGAGAAAAAATAAGGAAAAATGGAAATGTGTCCTGTTTTCCTTCTTTTTAAAAAATATTTTTCTTTATTTCAGAGAGGAAGAGAGAGAGAGAAACATCAATGATTAGAGAGAATCTTTGATTGGCTGCCTCCTGCACACCCCACACAGGAATTGAACTTTGATCTCAAGGTTCATAAGTCTAAACTCAAACACTGAGCCATGCTGGCTGGGCTAAGGGAGATAGTATTATAGATTCCAAGAAGTAGGGTGTGAGGCAAGGGTTCATGTGCAAGTTATTCATAAGGAAGTGCTCCCAGGAGAAATCAGAAAGGGAGTGGGGGATGCAGGACAAGGAAGGCTAGAACCAAGCTGCATGTGATTTCAGGAGAAGTCCTGACCTTGCCTTGTGAGGAGACTTGGAATATGAATTATGCCTTAGAATTTTTATCATCTGAAGGCAAAAGCATTGGCCTTCCTCAATGACCCAGCAGTCACTGATTTAAGCTTACAGGGCAGGGCATAAGGGGTTAAGGCACACACTGCCAGATGCCTGTGCCTACAGTGCAGTATGTCACAGAAGCCTACTGGGGCCTCCGATGAAGACTTGCGGTTGCCCAGTAGGAGAAAAAAATGCCCATGGAAGCTGGGTGTTAGGTTCTCAGAACCACAAAAGAGAAGGTCTGGTCTGAGCATCAATAGTGTTCATAAACAGAAATTCAAAATAGAAACATCTGCCTTTGTTGTGTTTGTTTCCCCTCTTTCTACATTTACCTTCACCTCCTGCTGCTGCTCTTTCCAAGCCTTTTCAAGTACCTGATACCCTATAGCTGCCTGATGTGGGCCCGTCCTCCTTTCTCATGCTTAACCATCTATTTTTTCCACATCTAAATGAAAGTCTACTTTTCTTAGTTCAGCTCAGCAAAGCAGTGAGAAGAAATGGATCCAAATTCATGCATAACTTTATATTTTGTTTTTAACAGGAGTTAACTTCAGTGAGTACCTTACACATAGTATTTTAGACAGTAAATGAAGAGACCTTGACATGGTAGGTACAAGGGAAGATGTCTTTTTAGCATGGAAGCCACCATGTGAGCAGAAGTGGCCCTAGATTGCAAGTCTTAACTTCTGTACCTCTGAACCCAAAAGTTTTTCATATCTGCAAAAATAGTTGTATGTCAAGATAGTAGCATCATGGAAGCAATGTCCAAAAAGTAGAGTTGGATAGTAAATAACTTGGGAACGTCTTTCAAAATACTCAAAATACTTTAACAAACAAATGATAAGTGAAGAAAAAAAATTTAATGGAGATGTTTCTGCTCTATCTTAAACATTATGAGTATATTTTTTTCTATTCCCCCATGACCAATAGGATATTGCTGACTAAATTCTCCTATCTTATTTATCTAGGGTTGACCTATATCTGATTGATCTGTAAGAAACTCTTGGAAAGAATATGTATCTGGACTGTTCATTATGTTTATTATTCAGATGTTTATAGAGGGCCTTCGGCATGAGGAAACCCCTCTGTGCAACGCTGAGAGCACAACAGTGCTGTTCTCAAGGGAAACATACTCCATTTATATTCAATTTCAAGTTCTTAGTGCTGAACAGGGGGTCAAATAAAAAGGATAGAAAATATTCTCAAATTGTTTAATAATATAAATTTCTTCTTGATTATAAGGCATGAGACTTACACAACTAACTTTGGATGTTTTACACATTTTTCTACTTTCAAAATAAAATTTATATTCATTTTTGATATAAAATAACACATTATTTATTATGATACTGCCATGTACTAATTATAATTATCATATGATTATAAATTATTATGAAAAATGTGGACAAAAGAAAGAAGGGAAACAAAATTGCATTTTACCTTACCTTCATCTTAACTAATAAAAGCGTAATATTAAAATTAACCATTTCTCCGGGACGGGGGTAAGCCACGCCCACCAGCCAATCAGAATGGCTGTATGCAAATTAGCTCAGGCAAGATGGCGGCCTGCAGCCCTGGAGGCCAGTGCAGTGCCAGCAGCAGGGTGAGCAGTATGTGGGGGTGGGCGGGAGGGAGATGGCATGGTGGCGGTTGGTGTGGGGGTGGGGAGTGACCAGCCTGGTGATGAGTGGTGTGGGACTGGGGAGCAATCAGCCTGGTGACGGTGGTGTGGGGGTGGGTCGTGTGAGGGTGAGGAGCAAGATCAGCCAGGTGGTTGGTGGTGTGGGGATAGGTGGGCGGGATCAGCAGGTGGCAGGTGATGTGTGTGGGGTGGGTGGGGCGAGATGTGCGGGTGGCAGGTGGCAGGTTGTGCGGGTTCAGGCTGGGCTGAGGGACCCCCAAGTGCACAAATTTTTGTGCACCGGGCCCCTAGTCCTATACAATAAAAGGCTAATATGCAAATTGACCAAATAGTGGACCGATCAGTCACTATGATGCTCACTGACCACCAGGGGGCAGATGCTCAATGTTGTTTAGTGAGCCTCAATGCTTTCATTGGTCTTCCTCTCCTGCCACAAAAGCCATCTATTTGGAATAAAAATTCTTATGTCAATAATAGGCCCTCTACAGGACTGATTAGGCCTGGGGCTTCTTGCAACCCTCAAAAGTCTAGCAATCTAGATAGGAATACCCCTAAAGGGCTTACACTTTAGCGGTGTATCCACAGGCTAATATCACCCAGAGGCAAAGGGATACCTGTTTCTTTTGAGATCAGATGGAAACTCGGGAGCTGCTCTTGGCTAGGGCAGAAGTTATTACCTTCTCCTCATTTACCAGGGAAATCTAGAAGAAGGCTCACCTGAGATGCTTGCATAAAAAAAAAAAAAAAGAGCAAGTTACAGTTGAGGTCAGGCATTCTGGGCATGTGCTGAGTGTTCGTCTGGTAGGCAACTGTTTCTTCCCAATCCACTAATTTACTTCCAGTGACTGAGGGTGTTAGAAACTAAGGAGGCAAAAGTACTGTGGAGACAAACACATATTTAAGGGCGTGTGTGTGTGTGTGTGTGTGTGTGTGTAAATGACACAATTTTATTTTTCAAGGGTGTGACTAGTGCTTTGAAAGCAATACAATCCCTTGTAGTTTTCATAGACCAGGATGATCTCTCTGATAAGAATTGAGGGCAGCAATTAGGCTTGCAATTGATTTCCATATCAGAACTTTTTTGTATGTTTAATGTCTTAGAGTCACCTTCATTTCAAGTCCCTTCTTGTCAAGACTTCAGTGAGGTGTGGAAGAGAAAGATAAGGTCACAGTAGTGCAGGGGAGAAGATGTGTTAACCTATACACGTGTGGGAAAAGGATCCTAGATGTCCTGGTCGTGACCAGGATAAGTGTAGTTATTCCAATAGCCTGAGCTCTTCTGGGAAACTGTTTCAGGAAGCCTATATTACTTTGAAAAGGCAGTTGGCAGAGTAAGACCAAATTGTGATGTAGCCATCAAGAAACCCTATTTGTAATAAGGTTAATTAAATTTGCCTCAGTCTTGAGACAAGCATCCTGTAAGTGTGCCTGTAAATCTGGTCTTGATGTATCAAACCCAAGGACACCCCTTCCTCCTCCCAGGACAGGTAGCTCATTGCCAGGGGACACACACAGGCTGGCAACAATAACTAACACATTATAAGAGGTCAGACAAGTTTAAATGAATTCGTCTCTGAACCGAAGGGCACATTGTATGAAATTCCTTTGTCTGCTTGTGATACTGTTAAATGAAAGCTCAATGGGAGGCTTGGTAGAAGCAACAGAGGTTGAAATGACTGCCTGCTGTTTGGAGCAACCATCCTGGCTCCACTGATGGTCCAGACATCTGCTAACAGCCCCTCCATGTCAGCTTCTGCCCCACACAGGGCACGAGAACACTGCACCATTTAACTCATCAGAGTCTACAGGCTCTGCCGTGTGCTCTACATCAAGAATGCTTATGTGATAAAGCTAAGCTAATTTAATTAAACTTTTCAAAGGGAAACATTATTTTAACACTAATTAGATATGATTAAGGTTTTTTTTTCTCTATGCTGGAGCTGAGCTGCACCAAGAGCCTTCATTGGGCTTTCTGGGCTCAATTTCGTAACCAAGTCTTACCACATAATGCAGTACGATCCTGTCTTGTGGTATTTATTCTAATAGGTTGACATGTTCGAAAACCTTTACCAAATTTAGGGTGATTTAGACAAAGCAACACAACGGTAGCAGCAACACTATATTGAATGTATTTGTTTTAGTAGAAAAGCAATTTTAACATAGCCACTTATGGCCTTTGTTGAGACACTTTAAAGGTGATGCCCTGGAATTTTTTTATTTCAAAATTGTCAGTTTGGTACAGGGAAAAGGTGTCTCTGTTTCACGGGTAAGGAATCCAGGGCACAGATAGAATAAGCAGGTCTGTTGCAAAGCAAGGCTGGCTAAGATGTACAGCTTAGAGCTTGCTTTCTGGGGCATCCCTCTGAGAGAGCTGTCAAAGGACTTTTGCTCAAGGCAGTGAAAATCCACCAGATAAAAACTAATAAAATGTGCATGCAAGTCACACAAGATTGGAAATAAATTGACAAAAAGACCTCTTTATTCTGTATCATGAAATGCTGTAATATATGTTTAACAAATTAATGACCAAAAAAAAATATTTGAACTCCCCAAAAAACTAGTTTTACCCAAGACATGACAGCTCACGTTTTTGTTTATGTACATAGTATATTAAGGGAAGTTTAAAGACATTCACAAAGATTCAAGATAAGATTTCCACAGCATAAAAAGTATATATGTTTGTTGGGAAACAAATCAGTTGAAAGCCTTTCAGTGATAGAGGAAAACTAGTGTTTTAAATGTTTGAATATTTGTTAATGAATTCAATGAGGTGAGACTTTTTCCTTGCTTCTTCAAAGCTTTTTTTATGATTAAGAATAAAGTATAGAGGGATCTGTACCAAATGGCATTATGATTGAATGTATTGTATGTGGTCTTGAGAAACAGTAAGCTTATTTTGCACCTCTTTCCTCAAATCCTGTGAAATCATACTTTTTTTTCTCTCTCTTTTTTTTTTCTAACAGAGAGAGAAATTGGTTCTCTGCAGTCCTAATTAAAAAGAACTTCAATGAGATGTTTTCCTTTTTGACTTCCAACCCAAGCTTGAGGGCATAGCGGTAGCTGGAAAGTTTATTGTGTTCATTTTGCTGTTTGAGCAGTTCAGCAAGAAGGAGTTGCCTTTCAAATACCAAGCAACTAATCTGATGCCCTCAGGACACAGCTGTCACAATCAAACTCTCTTTAAAACACACACTCTTCCTCATCCTTCTCCTCCTCATCACATCATCCTCATCTTCATGATGGTATCATGGCCAAGTAACTAGTTTTCACAAATATATCATAGGGAACTTTTCCTCAATTATATTTATGCAGTTGAAATTATGGCTGTGAATTTTCCAATAACACCGAAATAAATGATAGATGATATGCTACCTCATTAAGTCAGCATATCTAATTTTGATAAAAATTCCAGCAACTCTGTGGGATTTCTTTTTCATGAATTATAGATTCATTATGTACACCTTCGCAGATATCTCCAACACTTGGAATAGGAAACTCAATAAGAACAAAAACACTCGGTGAATTAGAATGTGTCCCCCCCCCCCCCCCCAGTCAGGTCTCATTCCTAACTTTCTCATTGCTGTTAATATCTCAGTTTTTTCCATCTGCCATGTCTTTAAACATGGAATCTCTTTTTAGTTCTCAACCTTTTTTGACCTTTACATTTAATACATTAATAAGTTATATGATATTTTCTACGTGAAGTTTTGCAAATTTTCCTTGCTATCCCACTGACAGCATTTTCCACAGGCTCTTCATCTCACTTCAAAACATGGCTTTACAAATGGTCTTCCTTCTGAATTCTCTTTAAATTCAGCTCTCATGCAATTACCATCCTATCTTCCAAAAACAAGGTCTTTGCTGTGGTGATTTTTTGTTTGAAAACTTCCTTCTTTCTCATTGAGATCTGGCCTTTACCACCACCAGCCCCTCCGCAACTCTGTCCCAGCCAACAACCCATATTCTCTCAGTTACCTTGCAGGCGTCCTGGTTTTGAAACAATGGTAAATGGCTTAATCTCCCTCTTTCTAGCTACTCTACCTTAATCCTCTTTACATCCCTCGCCCATCCCTTAAATGAAGATTATTTTGTAGATTGAGTTTGACCTTTATCTTCTTACACAGTCAACTATCCTTGAGTAATTTCCTTGAAATCAATGGCTTAGACTACCTCCTAACTGCTAGTCACCAATTGTTTATCTTTAGCCCATATTTATTACAACTGCTTACTAAACATCTGCACTTGAAGTATCACAAACACATCAAGTTCATAATTCAAAATGGATATTATTTTTCCCACTTCAACCAAAATCTTTTCTTAATTCTGTTTCTCTATCTTTGTGAATGAACCCACTATTTCTGCATTTGGATGAGTCAGAGCCTAAGAGCCTTCCTAGATTACTTATTGCACAAATATTTATTTAGCACCTACTGTCTGCCAAGCATTTCTTTAGTTATTGCATATATAACAGTAGAATAAATAGACAAAAATCTATGCTTGAATGAAGCATATATTCTAGTAGAAAAATAATATAGATATGGTATAATAATAGTTTCTGATTTTATTGCTGTATAAGTGATATATTACAAACTGCACAATTATAGACCCTTAAAACAGTCACCATAGTCAGATGTGAATATATTCATCACCCGTAAAAGTTTTCTTATGACCCTATCTTCTTTCTGTCACTATCGATTAGTTTGTATTTCTAAAATTTAATACAAATCAGATCATATGGATATATTTTTCCATTAGTCTGTTTATTTCACTAACCATAATTATTTAGATGTATTCATGTTATGTGTATCAAAATTTTATTTCTTATTGTTGAGTCATCTTTAACTGCATGTATATAAGCCATTTGTTTATTTATCTGTTGATAGATGTCTGAGTTATACCCAATTTGATTATTAAAAATAAAGCTGCTTTAGCATTCAAATCTATATTTTTAATGGCTATACTTTTTAATAAATCTGGAGTAAATACCTAGAAGTGGAATGACTGGATTACAGGCTAGACATATGTTTAACTAAAATTTTTAAGGAACTGTCACTTTAATCTCACTAGTATTGAATAGAGTTCTAGTTTCTCCACATTCTCATCACCTTGGTATGCTTGTCTTTTTAATTTTAGTTGTTTTAATAAATGTAGAGATATAGCTCACAGTGGTTTTAATTTACATGTATCTAATGGCTAATTATGTTGAGAATATTTTAATATGCTTATTGACATATCTTCTTGGTGAAGTGTCTGTTCATATCTCTTGTCCATTTTTAAATTTAGTTATTTGTTTTTGTATTGAGTTTTGAGAATCCTTTATACATTCTGGAGACAAATTCTTCATCAAAATATAGTTTTAAATATTTTCCTGTGGCCTATAATATGACTTTTGAGGAATATAATTTTCTATTATTTAGAAGTCAACTTACTTTTTACTTTTATGGTTTATGCTTTTGATGTTGTATCTAAGAAATATTTGCATAACCCAAAGTCACAAAGATTTTCTTCTGTGTGTTTTTCTAGAAGTTCTATAGATGAAGAGTTTATATATAATTCTATGACCCATTTTGAGTTAACATGTATATGGTGCAAGGTGTGGATCTAAGTTTCTATTTTTTCTTATGTATGTCCAATTGTTCCACCATCAATTTTTGAAAAGGGTATACTTTCTCCACTGAAATTCCTTTTTGCAGCTCTGTCACAAAACAGTTTTTCATATATCTGTATGTCAATTCTAAACTCTCTCTGGTGTTCTATTCACTCTTTGTCCCTCTTTGTGTCAATTTTTTATTACTGTAGTTTTATAATAAGACTTGAAATCAGGTCAGGTTAGTACTCCAATTTAGTTTTTAGTTTTTTCTCTCTCAGAGTTGTGTGGATATTGCAGAACCTTTGCATTTCATATGCATTTTAGAATTAACTTGTTCATTTTATATTAATGTCTTCTGGGGTTTTGGTGGAGTTATGATGGAATTGCTGCTTATAGCCTATAGAGAGAAAAAAAAAGAATTGACATCTTAACAATATTGAGTGTTCTAACCAATGAACAAAGTATATCTCTCCATTTATTTAGGTCTTCTTCAATTTCTCTCAGCAGTGATTTATAATATTCAACGAATAGGTCTGACACTTTTTTCAGGTCAATTTCTATTTCATCATTTTGACACTTCTATAAATGATGTTGTATTTGAAATTTTAATATTTGAATTTTCTTTTCAGTGTATGGAATACAATTGATTTTTATGTATTGCTCTTATTTCCGTAACCCTCTAAAATCACAAGTTCTAGTAGCTTTATTGTAAATTAAGTCAGATTTTCTACATAGTCAATTACATTATCTATGAATAAAGGCAGTTTTACTTGTTGCTTTCATCTTTAGCTGCCCTTTATTGCTCTTACTCGCCTATTGCACTCCAATACAATCTCCAATACAATGGTGAATAGAAATTGTGATAAGTGGACACCTTGTCTTGTTCCTGATCTTAGGAGATAACATTTACTCTTTCATATTTAAATACTATTTACCTGTAAGTTTTTTGGTGGATGTTCTTTATCAAGCTGAGAATTTTTTCTCCTACTCCTAATACACTGAGAATTTTCAAAAACAGATCTAATAAATGCTTTTATATAAATGCTTTTTCTACATCTATTGATATGGTTACATAGTCTTTTTTGTTTTTAGTTTGTTAGTGTTATAAATTACATTAACTAATTTTCAAATTTTAGAAAACATTGTATTACTATTTTGAACTGCACTTGGATTCGATTGGTTAACATTTTAAGAATGCTTGCATCTATGTTCACGAATGATACTAGTCTGAATTTTTCCTGTATGTCTTTGTCTAATTTGCTATCAGGGTATGATGACCTTATAGAGTGATTTGAGAAGTGTTCTTTTCTTTTCAACTTTGTAGAAGACTTTGTGTAGAAATAATTTATTTACTAAATGTTTGGAAGAATTTACCAGTGAAGCAATCTGGACCCTTGTTTTTTCTTTCTGGGAAAGTTTTTCTTTATTCCAATCTCAGTTTTTTTTTTTTCCATTGATTTAGCTATTTATGTTATCTATTTATTCTTGAATAAGCATTGGTATTTTGTATCTTATAATGAATATGCTCATTTTGTACAAGTTGTCAAATTTCTTGGCATAAAGTTATCATAATATTGTTATCATTTTAACATCTGAAAAAGCTCCAGTGATGCCACTTCTTTTATTCTTCATATTGGTGATGTGTGTCTACTTCCTCTCTCTTTTCTTTTTCTGATCAATCTAGCTAGAAATTTAACAATTTTATTAATCTTCTCAAAAAGCCAAAATTTGGATCATTATTTTTCTATTGATATTTTAAATTTTAATTGAATTCATTCTGATCGTCAATACTTGCTTTCTTATGCTTATTTTTTTTCTCTCTCTTTTATCTCTTTCTACTGTTTATGTTTTTAAAATGGAAACTGAGGCTACTGGTTTGAGACTTTTTACTTTTTCTAATATAAGCATTTAAAGCCATAAATTTTTCCAAATAATTATTTAGCAGAATCTTATAAATTTTGATATGCTATGTTTATATATTCTTTAGTTCAAACTATTTTCAAATTCACGTTTTTTAAAACGTGTTTTATTGATTTCAGAGAGGAAAAGAGATGGGGAGAGAGAGAGAAACAACAACGATGAGAGAGAATCATTGATCAGCTGTCTACTGCACGCCCCCAGTTGGGGATCTAGCTTGCAACCCAATCATGTGCCCTTGACAGGAATCAAACTTGGGACCCTTCAGTCCAAGCTGACACTCTAGCCACTGATCCAAACCAGCTAGGGCTCTAGTTCACTTTTGATTTCATCTTTGACCCTTGGATTAGTTGGCAGTGTAGTATTTAGTCTCCAAATATTTGGGGATATTCCAAATATATAAAGTCATTGATTTCTAGTCTAAGAACATACTACATAGGGTTGAATCATTTAAAATGTATTGAGACCTGTCTTAAGGACTGAATATGAACTCTTTGTAAAGGTTTCATGTGGATTTGGAAAGTATATATACTCTATTCTCATTGGAGAGCAGGTTAATGTCAATTAGGTTAAATTGTTTGATAATGTTCTTCGACTCTTCTATCCTGAGTTATTTTCTGTCTATTTTTCTACCAATTCTTGAAAGATGAATATTAAAATATAATATTATAATGTTGACTTGCCATTTATTCTTTCAGTTCTGTCATTTTTACTTCATGTACATTTCACCCTTGTATCTGATTTATAAATGTGTAGGACTGCTATGTCCTCTTACTACATTTACTGCTTTATTTTATTCATTCTTGGTTATATTCTTTTTTCTGAAATTTACTTTACCTGATATTAATGCAGCTGCTCCACCTTTTCAAAATTAATGCTATCTTGCTATATCTTATTGTATCCATTTCCTTTTAACCTTTTTATGTCTATATATTTAAAGTGTGTTTCTTTTGCAGCATACAGTTAAGTATTGTTTTTTAATTCACTCTAACAATATCTTTTAATTAGGTAACTCAGACCATTTAATTTTATTTTTGATAGGTTTAGATTCAAATCTACTTTCTTGTTACTTATTCTCCACTTGTTAAATTTGGGTTTTGCCCCTTTTTATACATTTGTATTTTGAAAATCAATTTAATATTTTATAATTCTATTTTATTTCCTCTTTGACATGTAAACTATATATTTTGTTGTTATAGGATTGCTTTAAGAATTATAATCTATACATCTTCAATTTATCTTAGTTTACATTTATGTGATGTTATATCATTTCGCATTTTGTATGAGAATCTAATAACATTATATTTCCACTTTTCCCCCTCCTGACATTGTTATATACTTTTTATCTATGTGTTTTAAACTCAACACTACATAATAGTTATTATTGTTTCAACTATATTTTAAAGTGATTTAAGTAGAAAACAATTACAATTTACCTAGGCAGTTACCATTTCCAGTGTTCTTCACTCCAGTTTGCAAATCTATATTCCATTTGGTATCACTTGTTACCTTCTGCTTTAAGGACATCCTTTAAAATTATTGTGTGGTGGGTATACTTGTAATAATTTTGACTTTTGTATTTAATATTTCACTTTTATTTTTGCAAGCTATTTGTTCTGGGTAGAGAATTCAAGGTTGTCAGTTTTCCAGTTTATGATTTTCATCAACTTTGAAAAATTTTCTGCTATTACATTTCAAACATTGTTTACTGCTCCCCAGCTTCTGTTATTCCATCTGCATATATATGAGAATATCAGGATGTACAGTTTTGGAGTTTCCCCTCAACTCACTGATTCTCTATTCTTTTTTGTATAGGTCTTTTTCTATGTTTTATTTAGTATACTATTTATTGCTATGTCTTCAAGTTCACTAAATTTTTTTTCTTTAGTCTTTATCTGTCAGTAATCCCGTCCAATTTATTTTTAATTATAATGTTTATAATACTTTATTCATTCCTGGAGACATTATAGTTTTTATATTTAGAATTTAGATTTGGGTCTTTTAAAGTATTTTTTATGTCTTTACTTAACGTTTTCCATCTATCTTTTCCTTAGGTTTTTGAAAATGTGGAATACAGTAAAATAACTTTTAAATTATTTTGAATATTTCTGCTAAATAAAACCTTTATGTCAGTTTGGGGTCTATTTTGAATGATTGATTTTTTTTCCTTCTAATTGTATGTCAGTTTGGGGTCTATTTTGAATGATTGATTTTTTTTCCTTCTAATTGTAGGTCATGCTCCTTTGCATGCCAGGTAATTTTTTTTTTAAATAAGTGCCAATTTTTGTGAAGGTTATCTCATTGGATGCTGGATATTTTTGTATTCTTATGTATTTGAGCTTCCTTTTGGGAGTTGGTGGAGACAGATCGATCCTTTTTGGGTCTTGATTTGTTATTTGGGACAAAATCAGCATTTATTCTAGACCCCATTTATTCTAGAGTACACATCTGAGTACTCTTAACTCAACTGTAAGTTTTTCCAGTGTGCCTGCTGGAAACGGGCCCTGTTCCTTCCTACCTGTGTGAACACTGTTTTCTATTCCCTCTAATTCTTTTGGGTTGTTCTTTCCACAGCTTTTGGCCATTTTCTCACACATGCTTATTGATAAGTAATCTGCTAATTGCTTGAGAGGAAACCCTCTAGCATATTCTAAGTTCTCTTTGTAGCCTTCTCTTTGCCATTAGTTTGTCCTCTGAACCCTAGATGCCTTTGTCTTCTTGGATTAAACTCTGTCTCCTCAACTCAGGGAGGCAATCAGTTCTACCTGAGCTCCCTTTTACTGAGTTATAGCTGAACAGTCTCAAATGAATAACCTGGATCAATCACAGGACCAATTGTGTCTTGGTCCTAAAGGACCAATGTTCTCTCTGGCCTGATGCACAATATTTTAAAAAACATTGTTTTATATATTTGCCAATTTATTTTAGTTGTTTCAGGTGGAAAAGTAAGCCCAGTTCCTTTAATTCCTTCTTGTCCCATTAATATGTGTTAAAAAAATAGGTAAGTAGATAGAAAATGTAGATGAGAATCAACATAGGTTTGCCAGAGATGAGAAGGTAGCCTTATCAAACACTCACTCCACAAATTTCCCATTACAGAAAAGAAAAGGGAGTTACTAAAAACAACAACAACAACAACAAACAAAAACAAAGATGACATCTCTGTACACCACTGTTATTATTACTAGCAAGGCCTAACCAGTTTGGCTCAGCTAAGTGGATAGAGCTTCGGCTTGCAGACTGAAAGGTCCCAGGTTCGATTCTAGTTAAGGGAGTATACCTTGGTTTCAGGGATATCCTCTGTAGGGGGTGTGCACGAAGCAGCTGATCAGTTTCCCTTTCCCTTTCCCTCCCTCTCTGTAAAAAAATCAATAAAATATATTCTAAAAAAATACTACTAGCAATAAACCTTCTTTGGACATAGTGTAGAACACATCTACTCTTATCCAAATTTTATGCCTCATATGGAAGCATGATACATTATTTTAGGTTTGAGGAAACCAATGCATTAAATTTCCCTTCCATATTTGGGGGCTCAGTGCTATAGGAATTGATAATTTAAACCCAATCTCAAGAGATAGAATAAAGAAAAAAGTTGGAGAGAAGGGAAGTAACCCTATATGTTCCCCTTCTGGTTCCTTTATTCCCTGCCCTATACTAGTGAGTACTTATCTACTTAGTTTCCTTCTGTTCTGGAGGGAAATTTTACTCTGTTGATGATGATGGTTCCTTTTGCAAAGTGGGAAAAAGTAGGAAAAGGAAACATTTTCTATATTTCTCTAAATTTGATTCAAAGGGAAGCACATGAAAGGAGAAATATAAAGTAAAGACTACATAATTCAAGGCCCTATACTATTAAAAACACCTCTAACAGACCTTTAATGCTTACCTCATTTTATAATTAAGGATTTCTTTCCATTCATGAAGTTTACTACACCTAAGTATAAACTTGATTCAACTAGTGATTAATTAGATGCTTTGGGTAATTACATTCCTCAGCCTCCTGATAACTATCCCAACATGCTTTTTATCAGATTTCAGACCCTAATAACCCACATTTTTATCCCCACCTGTTTACATTATTACTAGAATTTTGGGCATATGGCACATTGATGTAATAGTATCTATAATAATATGCTAATTAGACCAGACAGCCAAACAATGTTTCAACCTTCCAGACGTCCTTCTAGTCAAAGTCACTTTGGTGGGGGCCGAGGCAGAGACAGTTAGGAGTGATCTGGCAGGTAGGCGAGTAGTTAGGGGTGATCAGGCAGGTAGGCAGAGGTGGTTAGGGACGATCAGGCAGGCAGGCAGGTGAGTGGCTAGGGGCAATCAGGCAGGCAGGTGAGTGGTTAGGGGCAATCAAGCAGGCAGGCAGGTGAACAGTTAGGAGCCAGCAGTCCCAGATTGTGAGAGGGATGTCCAATTGCCAGTTTAGGCCCGATCCCTCAAGGGGTCCCAGATTGTGAGAGGGTACAGGCTGGGCTGAGAGAATCCTCCCCTCATGCACAAAATTCATGCACCAGGCCTCTAGTAAATAATAAATAAACAGATCAGTTTATAGTATTTGAGAAATACTTATTCAAATAGATTTTATAAAATGCATTTTTATTTTTGTTTATTAGGATTAACTAATGTCACAGAAAGTACTTATTTGGGGGGGGGGGGGTAATCAGTGTGTTTTCTAAAATGGGCAGAGGGTCATTTGGTTCCCAAAGAATTTTTCCAACCATTTACAATGCAATAAAGCCCTATCAGGAAAAAGAAGTGGTTTAATGTAGTATCATTTCTTAGCCAAAATATTTCTCTATACCACAGATATTATTTTGTCAACCAAATGCATGAAAAACATCTAACTTCATTCGATATACCCATCATCTTCCGTTACCCAAGTACCATCCACAACCATTTTTCCTATACTTCTTACTGACAGATTTTTACTTTGTTTAATAATACTTTGCAACACTTTGGATATAAATATGTTTCACCTGGTAAACTTTTTAAATAGCAATCTGACTTAAATCATAAGGGAGAAGAAATATTTTAAAGGAGGTTTGAAATACTTCATATGTGTCTTGGGGTGTTTTTTTAGCTGCAAAGAGGGATATTTGCAGAAAGGTTTCACACTCATTTGTAAAGTTTTGAGAAGGTGTATCTTGTTACCCTTAATGTTCTAAAGGTTTTATATTTGTTCTTTTATCTCTGATCTAGAAACACCCAATGCATATGCCCTGAAGCTTTTGGCTTTTGAGGATTAGTGATTTAAAAACACTATATCTATATCTATATACTATATATCTATATATCTATATATCTATATATCTATATATCTATATATCTATATATCTATATATCTATATATCTATATATCTATATATCTATATATCTATATATCTATATCTATATCTATATCTATCTATATCTATATCTATCTATCTATTCATGTGTATATATATTAGAGGCCCAGTGCATAAAACTTTGTGCACTTGGGGGGGGGGTGCATTCCTCAGCCCAGCCTGTGCTCTCTATCAGTCTGGGATCCCGCTCCCTGGGGGATCGGGCCTAAGCTAGCAGCCAGACATCCCTCTAGCAGCCCAGGGGCCCTCAGGGGATATACACTTGCCAGCGGGAAGCAGGCCTAAGCTGCAGTTGGACATCCTTAGTGCTGCTGAGGAGGCGAGAGAGCTGGCATTCTGGCTTGTGGCTGAGCAGAGCTCCCCCTGTGGGAGCGCAATGACCACCAGGGGGCAGCTCTTGCATTGAGCATCTGCCCCCTGGTGGTCAGTGTGTGACATAGTGACCTGTCATTCTCAGTTGTTCTGCTGTTAGGGTCAATTTGCATATTACTTTTATTATATAGGAGATAGGCTAAGTGTTCCACCATTTGACCATTTGCTATGATGTGCACTGACCACCAGGGGGTAGACATTCAATGCAGGAGTTGCCAAGCTGGAATGACTTGGCAGCAGGGGCTCTCAGGTGATGCACCCCAAAACCAGAGGAAGCCCAAATCCTCGTGGGACCACATGATTCCACCTTGGCTGTGGGTTATGCTGTTGCTGGGACACTGTCGGCCCCAAATCTGGTTTACTGCACACTTGCATTTGCGTTCTATACCCTGTATGATAGCAACTTTGCAGAGTGCCCTCTCATACTTTGGGACCCCTTGGGGGATTTTGGAGAGCCAGTTTCAGCCCAATTACCGAAGTCCAGTTCCAGGGACCCCACCTGCTGGAGGAACCCTGCTCACTCCACAGACACTGTGGAAGGACTGCAGAAGGTTGGCTCCAGGGCATGTCTGGCCTGTCTCGCCCATTCTCGCCCTGCCGGCCACCTTCTAATTAGTTTCCCTTTAATGTGCACGAATCTGTGCACCAGGCCACTAGGGTTTTAATATCTGTGGTTGGATAGAAATGTAGTTATACGCTATTTGGGATATAAGGACATTTAGTTCCTTTTTTAATAAATTTAATTGAAAATCTGGTGCTGACTTTAGGTGATATTAACTAACCTCAGTTAAAAAAAGAAGATTTTGGTTGCATCTTTAGTTTGCTTTGGAATAGACCAGTTATTCTGACATCCTATAAGATGATAACTGCCGCAATCTTTTGCAGCAAGGATTCAGAATTGGAGAAAGGGCTACACACAAATGGATATACTAGATAAGAAATATAAATGTAGAAAACATGAGGCAACCAGGCAAGGCCCTTCTCTAGTGGAATGGCTCTCTGAATATCCAGACTGTGGCTTTTTATTTACTGGAATATACATTTGCCCTTTAGCAAAACAAACAGACATATCAAAGGTAAGGTTTGGTAAACAGTAAAAGATTATCAAGTTAGGAGATTGCCTTCAGCCACCATTATCTGGACAGAGCAATCTGTGCATAGCTTTTAGCCCTTGCTAAAGCCCCAAGGTCAAGCAGCCTTCTGATGGACTCTTGAATTTATTATACTAACTACTTGTTGGTCTTAGCCTCCAGCAGACAACAATGAATTATAGACCATTTGAGAGGGGTTGTTAAAAAGACTTGAAGATCTTTTGAAAGCAAAAGAGTTTGTTATCTATTTTTTCAGTGTAAGTTACTAGGGTTAGTCATTATACTAGACAGAGAACTCTCAAACCACTGATTTTTTGTTCATCTAAATATGTATAAAACATCTCATGATTCAAAACTGAGCGGTAAAACCTAAATGTATTTAGATAGCATTAATTTCTCAATTAAAACAGATCACAGGGATAAGCATTACCCATGTGACTATAGTCTTTATCTATAAGGGTGAATAAGTTCAAATCCACATGCCATTTTCCCAAAAATGATTCTTTTTCTCATTTACAGCCTTAATTCATATCACTTCTCTAGCTATGCAACTCTCATTATGCCTTTATGGCAGAAGCTTTGGTCCATTCACATCTGCCTCCTAATACAACCTTTTTTTCCCAAACATCACTTCCTCCCAGATTCTCTACTGACATGCCCACCCCAACTCACCCCATAGCTGCCCATCAGTGACACATCTGTATGATCAGAATCAGCAATGCCAACTGGCTAGCCTTGACCTATACTATAAGACCACTACTTTAGATCCTTCATCCTTGATACACCCTTAAGTAATTGTGAAATATGGTATAGGTTTCTCTGTATTTTCTTTTTTATCATCAGGGTGGATTTGCTCATAGAAGTTAAGAAATAAACTGTCTACTCAGGAAACAAACCCTCATAAACGGAATCTACATCACATCTGTAATTGTCTAAAAATAGTGATATTTTCTTGTTGGTTTGGATTCTAATGATGGAACCCGGATGTATTAGAGTCTCTAAAGGAAAGCCTTCTCTGATCCAGGCAGAGGGCAGGCAGATAATACACTTGTGTGTCCCTCCAGGCTTACCTTAGAGATTACTTCTTAGCACCCCAAGCCATTTCCCTAAGGCGAGATTCCATTGGATAAAAAGAATCACCCTTGGAGCTGGATTTGAAATGCTCTCACTTCAAATGTGGGCACATAGAGAGCAAATGTTCTCTAACAGATGAAAAATCACAGAGTGTATCTTTAAAATCAAATCGTTCAAAACAACAAGATAGGATAGTTTGGGGGAAAAACAACAAACAAAACGCTATTTTGTGGGCTCGCCACAAAAACAGGTTCTAAATACATTAAAATATTTCATCCCATTATTTGTTTTGACCAATTGACCACAATATTAAAAATTCAATCATGGAGCAGCTGACAAGTGCAGTTGCCTAATTTTATTTAAGAGTGTTTTTTTTTTTCCTTTTTCCATTTTTCCATCCTGTTAACGCTGCTGCCTGTGCCCAGACAGTAATGGGCTTCTTGTATGCCCACGACTGTTATGATCATGTAAATTTATTGGTGCTTAGAAGAAGCGAGCTATTAAAACATTACAACAGCCATTACAGCCGGGCTCGTGTTGGCTTTCGCTCCCAATGAACATATGCTTCCGAGTGAATGCCTAAACTCTTATTTATGGATTTAATTTAATATGCGGAAAGAATTCAAAATTAAATTTTGTGTCTGCCTCCAGAGAGTGTCAGTGTATAATAACATGGTAATTTTTACACATCTTTATGAGAAATGGGAAAATTAATTCTTTCTGACAAGTTGTAATTATTCGACTTGGAACAGTTGCAGCTGAGCAGTTTGCATGCCTGTTGTCTGGTGTTTCGCAGTGTAAGGGGAAAACTCAGGGATGGAGATATATTGTGCATCTGAGAGTTTCTAATAGCTTCTGACATTTTAGCCTTGCATATTATCAGGGTGCTCTTTAAGGAATCGAGGTATAATCTATTATGTTGCCTGGGACACACAGAGTTGCAATAGCTGGAACACGCTACAGCAATTTTTAAAATGGAGAGAATATATCCAGGATTATCCTGTAGATGGACATGGTTGAAATTGATGTGACATAGTTTTATGTCTCTTAAGTGTGCCTGTTATGATCGTCTCTCTCACCTGCAGGTACTGAGGACACAAGGCTGTTTCGCTAGCGTAGAATTTTAGACCTGTATTTTTAAGACTAAATATGTTTAAAGTGAAAATGCATGTTTTCTTAGCTGCCCTACTTACATATTTCCCTTCCCCCCAACCTGCAAACACACAAATGCTTCTGTGATAAATTACCGCTATCCCCTCAATCTTTAGATTTGATGTTTAGGTGTTCATGAAAATGCGGGATTAACTTAACACACAACTAAACCAAAACACCACTGGCTATGCTAGCAAAGAAAATATGGAACATGTTGCATGGGAAGAGATGGTATGTTGATTGACAGGCCAGCCTGGAGGGGAGTGGTGTCATCTCTGTGTGTAGGATCAATATAGTCTTTGCAAAATAAATGCAAACTACAATGCAAGAAAGTGTGAGCAGATGAACATGAGAAAATTTCAATTGTCAGCAGCAAGCACGTTTCCTTTTTTGCGTTGGTACTTCTGCTCCGGAACACAGGGATAAACAAGGGGGCATGCCTCAGTTCTCCCAGTTGGTGTACTGAAACTTCCTCTGACATGGGGTGTGTGTGTGTGTGTGTGTGTGTGTGTGTGTGTGTGTGTGTGTTATGGCTAGATTTTTCTGAAGTTTATATTTAAGAATGAGATGTAAAGCACAGTTCTGCCCTTTAGTGGCCTCCAAAGTAGCACAATGCCTTCGAATACTGCCCTGTTCTCACTAGGTAATGGCACACCTCAAGCCAATCTTCCTTGCAGGTTCTGTCAGCTACCAGGTTCTTTACCTTCCATCGCAAACTTATTTAAAGGTCCAGTTTTGGACACTGGGAGATCACTTTGAAATGTAAATAGTGCACCCCATTCTTATCTGTTCTTATAGGCTCCAGGTACTTTAAAGGTCCAGACCTTTATTAGCCTTGCTCCGGAGTGAGTGATATTTTTGAAGTGCGGCACAAGATTTGATTGAAAACAGAGGGAAAAGGATTTTTATAGCATAATTTATTTAAAAAAATTCTAATATTTTCAGGTAGGATAACAATTGCAAGGCCCCCAATCTAGGCTGATGCATCAGATAACACCCACATTTAAAAACACCCACATTTAAAAACCCCAATCAAACAGAAAACAACTTTAGAAGTAGAAATAAGGGTCCTTTCCCAAATGGGAATTTGATGTTATTTTTTTAAATAGGTATGGCACGTCATACTTTCTGGGTTTGATTGTAGAGGGACAGAAAAGCCTCTGGTCATCAAAACTGTTCTCCTCACTCCCATTCTCTGCTCCCCTGGGGTCTGAATCCCACCTAAACACCAGCAGCTCTGGCCAGGCACTCCACACCCCTCACTCATCTAATGGAACACAGCGCCTCTATAAGACAGGTATTGTTATAAGCCTCTTTGCACAGGAGAAGACTGTGAGGGTTAGAGAAGTAAAATAATTGCCAAGTTCACATATCTTGCAGCGACCGAGAGTGGCACTTGTGCTCAGATTTCACCAGAACATGCTCACTTTCTTTCCAGTATCACTGTTAAATTAAGGCAGAGACCATGTGGGAATTTGGAAGGCTGTGGGCTGGACTGGGTTGGAAGGTAAGCCCAGGACTCTGCTCCACTGTTACCTGCCTCCAGACTTTCCTTCTTCCTTTCAGGGTCCCAGAGGTCTCCTGGTGGGTGACCCAAGCTCCATGCCGTCCTCCCTGTCTCCTCTCTCTCTTGCTTCCCATGTCCTGTCTGTCAGCCCCGACTGATGCTTTGCCTTTGGTGTCTCTCTTAGATGCTTCTTTCCTTTCCATTCTTGTCTCGCATCCTACACAGAATCCTGGCTAACTCCTACTGGGACTATTTAAAGAGCCTTTCATCTTCTGACAGTCTCTCCTGGACCGATCTTTTACTGAGGCTCCACTGAACTCTCTTCTAACGAGGCACTGACTCGTTTGCTTCCAGGTTCACCTCTGCATTGTCCAGTTTCAGCGAGAATCTTGCTGAGTCAGCTTACCCAGAACCCCCTTTCTCCATATCTAATTGCCTTCAATATCTGACTTGGGTCTTCATCTCCCCCCTCCCCCAGGTGATGTCTCATCACCCTGGCCTGCCTTCAGCAAGAATCCTGTTAGGGTTTTGAGCCAGAAATCTCTCCTGAACCCTGAGGTTTCCTCTGACGAATTTTCCATCCACGGACCCCCTTTCTGTTCCTTTGCTGTAAATTCCCACTTTTTCTTTTTGTATTCGGAGTTCAGCCCCATCTCTCTCCCTTACGGCAAAAGCCCATTGGAGCGCTGGAGTCCCTGTTCCTATTGGTATGGTCTACCTTACTGTTTTAACAAGTGTCAGGAATGAATCGTTTGTTTTCAACACTTGCAGTTTCTCTTGACACTATAGGGTAAACATCGTAAAGTAAACCTCTGATGGAGGTTTCTTTGTTCAGAGACCTTCAGTGGTTCCATGTCATCTACCAAATAAAACTTACTTTGGTCTCAAATTGCAGGCTGACTTCCCAGTAATTTCAAGTGCATACTTTGTGTTCAACCAAAGGAGGTTGCCATAGCCTGAACACACTCTGCTCTTCCCAATCTCTACACCTGGGCTCCCCTTTTCTAATTTTTTTGAAAATGGACGGCCCGCCCACAGGTCTCATGAAATCTCTTTTAAGGCCCAGACCATATGCTACTTTCTCTCCAAGCATTCCCAGATCCATCCTGACAACCATCCTTCTGTCCTGGGAACATTCGGAACACTCTGTTTCTACCTGTCCTGTTGAAATTACGATACGTGGCATTTATGTATACTAAATATCTGTCTTATCTCTCTAAGATAACAGAACCTCAGGAAAGCAAGGACACCACTTGCTTTCTTACCTTTCCCAGAACACCAGTGCATCCCATGTGCCTGTGCATTCCAGATACTCAACATCTGCTTACTGAATGCATACAACCTCATCAGTCAGAGACCACTGAGGACAAGCCTGCAGATGGACAAAATCACACTTGTAGTGAGGGCGGGAAGTCCAAAGAACCATGGAGTTCCTTTTGCAAGAGCTAAGAGGAAAGAACTTTTGAGGCTGGGTTCCACTGAAGGATTCTGAGGAGAGCTAAGGGAAGGGGGGAGGGGGACCAGTTTTGGATTGGTTGTTGCTGAGCTGGGATTTGAAGCAGGCATTAACTAAGACTAGGATGCTGTTATGATTTAGACCTGGCTGGTTCAGCAGCAATTGAGTGTTCCTGATCAGAAATGAAAATATTAAAATGGGTCTACGGTGATCCTGTAATGATGATGAGGATAGATAAGGCGTTTTGCAACTGCTGCATGGCCTTGGAAGAAATAGTCTCTCCTGGTTTTATGACTGGACTTTTCCTGTCTGTCCTCTGAGTCTGATTCATGACAAAGCTGCTGGCTCTCTCTTTTGTTTTAATCTGAACTGAAGTTCATTCTTTTTGTCCAGGGCAGATTTTGACTCTTATAAGTAAGTGAATGAATTTTTAGAAATACAGAGGGAAGATGCTTTTATTTTTCTGAATTATTACTTACATAGATGGAGCCTGACACTAGTACTTTTGAATGATCACTAGACTATTATTTTCCTCAATAAAATAGTGTCGAAGCAGTGCTCAAGTAGTGTAGAAATTAATATTCATGCACATTGAAGTCTCAAGTCAATTGTCTACACTTATTTTTACTTTTCTGATGAGTGACTTTCTTTTCTTTGTGCCACCAGATAATTCTGTTTTTATTCAACTCTTCAGTCTCCAGCTCATTGTTTATTCTTAATATGGCTGTAGAGATGTGCTAAGTACCTTTTCACAATTTCTTCACTTTCCTGTTCATATTCTTGTCCCTCAAGTGCCTTTAGTCTAATGGATCAGAAGCCTGGTTTTGTTATGTGTGTATGTGTGGTATAAATAAATATATATCTACCCACTCCCATCCATACACATGGAAAAGGATGTATGTGACTGTCTTTATTAAAAGGTATCCCTAGAGCAGAAACAAGTATATCAGTGCTAGAAATTGTTAATCCATTTTCTTTTAAACCTGCAATCTTTAAAATGAGGTTAGAACCCTTTATGGCACACTTTTCATGATATCTTTAGACACTATATTCTCTGCTGTAGAATTTCTCATGGTGGTGGGTTTGAAAAGGTACCAGATTCCATCCGTTCCAGGTTTCTTTCCCTCATTCCTTCTGAATGAACCTACTAATAAAACCTCTAAAAATTTATTATTTTTTCTTTAAATGGATACCACAGCTGAAATCATATATTATTTGGCTCAATTCAAACATTAATGTTTCTTCACCTGCATTTATCAACCTGTCTACAACCAGAATGTTTAGAAGCAACAATTTTTAGAAAGATGACCTCACTATGTTAGTATTCACAAGGTGAGGTGTTCCATTAGCAAACTGCTCACTTTTTTTTTGATTCAATAAAACGGGGTAATTTATCCTAAAGCAGAAGTCTCCCTTCCTAATTTTGTGGAATGCTACCTGGGCAGCCCTGGTCACACAACAGAGAGAGAGAGCATGTCAATATTTTTGTGTACGCTACATACCAGAAGGTGATTATAATCATTATATCCCTATTTGCATTTCTCTGGCTCTCTGTTTTCTTTTTAATTGGGTTATAAAACAATTAGTTAACACCATATCTTTTCAGAACTCCCCAAGTGAGCCAGGAGCTGTTTGTTCTCCCTGGACCAGTGAGGGGGGGGACCCTCAGGAATCTCCTTTTATTTACAGCAGGGTGAAGGTCAGAGAGAAACCATTTTTGTTCTTGTGCTGTTGCTTTCTGTGGTTGTGACCTCTCTTGCATTGTTTGGTTTCCCTACCCCCCTTGGTGCTTTGAAGAGCCGAACACCAGGTGTCCCTGTTCTGAATTACACATGAAAGAACTTCATCCCTGGACTAATTAACTAGTAAACTGTACCCCTCTCCCCCGGGTTTAATTGATGCTGCTCTTAAAAGAGGAAGGCAGTTCCTCACCCCTCCCTGATTTCACACCACTGTCATCTATTATTATCTCTCTTAAATGTAGAGGGTGCTCCAGATGATTGGGACTTCTAGGTAAGGGGCCAGGGCCTGTAGCCTAGATCATAAAACAATTACCCTGGATGACAGCAAACCACACTGGACTTGCCTTTGTGACTTTTTAAAGGGTTGCATGGGGCTGTCTGGGAGTGACACATCCTGAGTGATCTACTTGCTCATAGCAGCAAGACCCAGAATCTCCTCTCAGGAACTTTCTACATTGGATTGTCCTTCTTAAAGCAGAACAGGAAGCTAGTATGCCAACCAGTATTTTCTATTTTTTATTGCTGTATTGAAAATTTAGGGAAATATCAAAATCTATAGAATTGGGTAGTGTATCATCTTGTCTTTCAGGATCACAATGCTGGGCTGATTTTATTTTTTAGCTGCCGGGGAGACTGGTCTCCTGAGGTGATGGACACACAGTGCTGTGGCCACTTTCTCTGGACATTGACATGTGTTCTAAGGAAAGGCAGGACGAACTGGTTTGGAAGCCTTTCTTCCTTCGTGTCCTCGCTTTTATTTTATTTTATTTTTAAATCTATTTTATTGATTTTTTTACAGAGAGGAAGGGAGGGGGATAGAGAGTTAGAAACATCGATGAGAGAGAAACATCGATCAGCTGCCTCCAGCACACTCCCCACAGGGGGTGAACCCACAACCAAGGTACATGCTCTTGACCAGAACTGAACCTGAGACCCTTGAGTCCGCAGGCTGAAGGCTGTGTCCTTGCTTTTAAAGTATCTTATTGTATGTTTAAGAATGTCAGGATTTAAAATTTTGTTTAGGAATTCTATACTTTTTTCTATCATTTTTTGTGATTATGTTATGGATCGTTTTGTGTGTTTGGTTTTATTTTTCCCCATTGACCCCTTCTACCCAGCACCACCCCATAGGCTCCCCCACCCCCCACCCCTGGCCTTCACCACACTGTTGTCTGTGTCCATGGGTTAGGCATATAAATTTTTGATTAAACTCTTCCCAACCACCCAACCACTCCTGCCTTCCCTCTGAGATTCCACAGTGTGTTCCATGCTTCTGCGTTTCTGGGTCTGTTTTGTTAATCAGCTAATTTTGCTCTTTTGATTCTACACATGAATGAGATCATGTGATATTTGTTTCTCTGACTGGCTTGTTTTGCTTAAAACTAGAATGAAAACAGAGTACCTTTTTATGTGTAAAGGCATTTTAAAATGCTTTCTTTAAGAGTAAGTCATTATATAATATTTTCTTATAACTGAGTCTAGTTAATGATACTGTATTTTATATTTGAAAATTGCTAAGAACGTAAATTTTAAAAGTTTTCATTACAAAGAAAAATATAACTATGTGTAATGATGGATGTTAGCTAAAGTTATTGTGGTAATCATTTCACAATTTAGAAAAAAAAAATTGGCTATTTGGGACTGGTTCTTAAGATCCCAGGTCAATCCAGATATTTCTGATGCAGTTTTCTCTTGAGTGGCTTCTCTTTATGCCCCCTCCTTATCTTTCCCTTCCTTTCCATTTCACATGATCACGGATGGCACTGCTTCCAGAACAGGACATGAAAGACAAAAAAAAATTATTTTAATCCTACATGCAATTATTGAAATCATTAGTAAGAAAAGCTTTGTGGCTTTTTTGTTGTTGTTGTTTTTAAACATATATTTTTATTGATTTCAGAAAGGAAGGGAGAGGGAGAGAGAGAAAGAAACATCAATGATGAGAGAAAATCAATGATCAACTGCCTCCTGCACATCCCCCAAGGGTGTGGGGGGGCGGGTTGTGCCTGCAATGCAGGCATATGCCAGGAATTGAACCCCAATCTCCTGGTTCATAGATCCATGCTCAACCACTGAGCCACACGACTGGACAGAAAAGCTTTGTTTTTGTAAAATACATTAAACCTTTTTTAAAAAAATCAGTCTTCCTGTTGGAAAACTTGGCACTATAGCTCAATGATTTACTTACTGGATTGCATACTGGCTACACATGACAAGATTTAAAAATTTGATTCTGGACTTTTAACTTTTATTCATTGAAAACTACTTGAGAATGGATATTGTCTATATTTATCATCTCTGTATTCTGGCCCATAGCAGAATACTTGACTTTATGTGTGATCAGTACAAGAATGCAACTGAACTGAACTTTTTCTCTAACTTTTTGCTTAGCATTGGGTGTTGAAAAGAGCCAGGAATGGGAACTTGACAGGGTGGTAGAGCAAACAATCTTTCTTAACTTATTAACCAAAATGTGGTCATGCTTCCTGAGTCCTTTAGGACTTCAGTGCCTCTGAATTAGCCTCTGACATGAGGGGGGGAAAATAAAGCAAAAATGCTGAGAATCCAGTTCAGTGTAGATAGAATGTGGTAGTAGTGGATTCGCACCCAATGATCCTGTGAAGTCTGAAAACGACTTATTTTAAACATAGACACAGTTATAATAACACAGATGCGTATCGCTTCTCTCCCTCTCTTTTTCTCACATATCCAACACATGGCAGTCACATGAATTTATACTGTACACCATTGCTCACAGAGTTCATAATTCTTCAAGAATAAATAGTAGCAGCTGCAAATCTAAAGTCATCCACCTGATATTTACTTCTGTTATACAATTTCATCTTCATATTTTTACAGTGAAATTATAAATCTATGTAAAGTTAATGCTGCATATTAAAAATGTTAATTTTGTAATACATTTCAGTATAAAATAGATTACTCTTTGTGAACTGGCATCAAGTGGTTTAGGTAAGTAAATTTTAATGAGCAACAATTGAGATTTTATTTATATGATAAATACAGTGCTAGATTTTGGGTCTTGAAAAAAAAATATATATATATATTAGAGGCCCAGTGCAGAAAAATTTGTGCACTCATTGGGGGTGTCCTTCAACCCAGTCTGTGCCCTCTTGCAGTCTGGGACCCCTTGAGGGAAGTCCACCTGCTGGCATGCCTGGCCAGCCTGGGTGAGAGACTGATGGCCATTTCATGCTGCCCACAGCCCCTTCAGGGTTCGAGTCCCTACAGAGGTGCCTGGCTGGAAGCAGCTATCTGGGATTTATTTAACTTCTATAATTGAAACTTTGTTGCCTTTGTCCCCCTGCTCGAAGCCTGGGTTGCCACTGGCAACCCAAGGTCCAAGCCCAGCAGATATCTGGGGTTTGTTTATCTTCTATAATTGAAACTTTGTAGCCTTGAGTAGAGCTCAGGGCCCACAGGGCCTTGGCTTCTTCCATTACCTGGGGCACCACCAGCTCCATGGCTGCTGCCATCTTAGTTGAGTTAATTTGCATACATGCTCTTGATTGGCTGGTGGGTGTGGCTGGTGGGCGTGGCTTGTGGGTGTAATGGAGTGAGGGTTAATTTGCATATTACTCTTTTATTAGATTAGATTAGATATATGTGTGTGTGTGTGTGTGTGTGTGTGTGTGTGTGTGACCCTCTTGAAACTCCCAGTCTAATGACAAAGAATGTAATGCAAAAACAAATAAACAAACAAAACCCATGCAATACACTGTGTGTGAGGAGGTTGATTAAAGTTTTCAGAGGAATTGGATCTTGAATGATGAATTTTTGAAAGCAATTCAGAAATTTCTACTTTGGATTGTTAGGTGAATGGTGATGCTTTAACTGGCAATCCAGACGTATATGAGATCCATGTAGAACATCATTATTTTTAACCATCTGCCCTCTCTATTATTCAGATAAGCAGATTGTTCTTAGCCATGCGTGTTCTCTCTTAATATGTACTTTACTCACTGGAGCTAAATAGACCTTCAAAAGACATAGTGGACCACACACATTATTCACCCTTAACTCACAGTTTTCTTCAGTAGTAGCCTAGTATAATCATTTTATTGAAGCATCTTAATGTACCAGCTATATTTTTTCACACCATTGCTTTCAAATATGCTATTTCAGATCTGCATTCCCTGATCTTTGGTTATATTTTTAACATATCCCTTAGTTTTCTCTCCACTCCTATCCCTTTGTTTTCTTGCCTTTCTTAGAGGCAAGCACTGTTAACTGTTTCTTGAGTATCAGATATATGCTATACATATGCAATCTTAAACACACACACACACACACACACACACACACACTATATTTTGTTAGATTTGTTTTTACCATGGGCATTTTAGAATTCTGCTCTAAAACAGATAAACAAAACCCAAAGCTAAGGTTGGCTTTTCAACCTTTGACTTTAAACTTTAAAAGGTTCCACCCAATATCTCTTGGGTTTTCTTTATTTAATTTATCTACTTTTAATAAAGGTTAGGGCTTTTGCAGTTGTAGAGAAAAAACTCAACTCAGACTAACATAAACTAGTTTGATTTTAGAACCTCTGAGTCCACTTCTTCTCTATTAACTTCTAGTTGATACTGCTCTGACCTGTTATGTGGGCTCAGGCTAAACTCCAGCTACCTTTCTACTGATAGTTCTAGTTCTCCACCAGGAAGCGAGAGGCACCCTCTCTGTGCAATTCAAAAAGTGCTGAGAAGGCCTGATTTGGATATGGTCCCATCCTTGTAGACGTTTTCTGTGGTTAGATTAGGTATAGAGCCAAGCATGGGCCATGTACACACCCCTGACCACAAGTACTGGAAAGGAATACCATGAAGGAGATGGAGATGTTTTGTTTTTTTAAAAAATTCTTTCCACTAGTAGCACGTGTTTATTTTTTATTATTATTTTTAATATATTTTATTGACTTATTTTAATATATTTTATTATTTTATTTTATTATTATTTTTAATATATTTTATATTATTTTTAATATATTTTAATATATTTTATTTACTGAGAGGAAGGGAGAGGGATAGACAGTTAGAAACATCAATGAGAGAGAAACATCAATCAGCTGCCTCCTGCACACCCCCAACTGAGGATGTGCCCGCAACCAAAGTACGTGCCCTTAACTGGAATCGAACCTGGGACCCTTCAGTCTGCAGGCTGACGCTCTATCCACTGAGCCAAACCTGTTAGGGCTGAAGATGTTTTTATGAAATAAGGAATAAAAATTGTGCTGGGCCAATGAAAGATAAAGCTAGCACAGTCCACAAAATTACTCTTAAAAGATTAGTAGAAGGTACACTAGTCATGACAAAAACGATGTTCCTATTGCACTGAACTTGTCTTCAACAGACACAGACTAAAGCTGTTACTACGTTGCTAGTGATTAGAAAGGGCTTATTCAACTGAAAAGGAGTTTAACATTCCTTTAAAGGCACCTTCATTGTTGATATATTTTCAACACTTTATCTAACTTATTCTTTGCTTTACATTCATATCACCCATCCAACTGATTATACCCACTATAATCACAACCTGAAGTTCAGTCATGATTGGATGTTTGTATAGATTAATAGGAGTCAGATGTTCTTGTAAATATGCATAATTGTGTTTAAATCCATCATCCAGTCCCACTGTTTCTATTTGAAAATTATCTCTTGAAGCTCTCCTCTTATGTTTTTTTCTCTATTGCCATCTTCCTATCCCACCAGTTTTCTTCTATACCCGAGCAAGCTTCCTAACTGATTAATCTCACCCTACTCCCACAGATCGGTTCCCCACAGAGCCCAAGTGATCCCTTTCAAAAATAAATCAGATAATGGAATAATTATATCATATCTTTCCCTACTTAAAGCCCTCCGCTAGATTCTCATTGTAACCGTAATCAAATCGAAGTTCTTTGTCTTGACCAACAAGGAGGCGGTTTCTGCCTACTATTGTAATTTCAGCTTGTGCCTATAACCTTTCATTTATGAGTTGAAATCACACTACCATTCAGTCTGGGGGCCATGCCAATAGCTGTCTCCAAATCAGGGCCTTTGCACACACTGTTTGCACTGTGTAAAAACCCCTTCCCCCACACCTATCCACAATATTTGTTTCACCCTTCAGGCCTCTGCTAAAATGTCAAGTTTAGAGAGTTCATTATCCTAAATAATATCCTGCCCATTTTCTTCAAACTTTTTACCATGTTTGTTGTCTTTAGGTGCCAACAATTAGAGAATTTTGTGTCATTGTGCTTACTTGTTTATAGCCTATCTCCCCCACCAGATCATCAGCTTCATGAGAGAAGAGTAAAGGTCAAGCCTGTTTCTTCACAGTGTACTGTTAATATTTAGCACAGCGGTTGGCACAGAAGTTTTGTTTAGGAAATACTTATTAAATGACTAACAGGATGAATTTAGTAATCTCATTTTAGAAATCCGTTCACCTGAGGATTAATTGAAAATATGCTTGTATATGATATTAATAGTAGGGAAAAAACCTGAACCACTGCAGCAGCAAACAGTGCTCAAAAGAGAAAGGAGATTCATTATGAAGAGGGACTAAACCAAACCAAATGAAAAAGAATCTCCAGAAAAGTTAACTGACTTGACTGGATGATTACAGTAAAAAAAGAAAATGATTCAAAAGTAAAAATTACCCTTAATAAAGCATATTTCAACAAATTCCAGGAGACTGTGCTAGGTATCTGCTAGAATGGATCTTATTTCTCTAAGGAAAATGGTAGACTGCCATGGGGACAATGGGCTAATCTTAGGGCCATAGGGAGCAACTGAAGTACAAATAAGATAAAATGAGACAGTGTTACTTGTAATGCACTCACTTCTCCATGTGTTTGGTTTGGAGCTGAAGCTTCCCAAGTTGAGTCTAGTGGTGCTGGAGCCGGGTTGCAGGCATATATCATATTCATGTGAAAGGGCGTGGTGATTTGTTATCCTAATGGGGAAGGCACTGAACAGACTCAAGAACTTACAAATCTTGCAGAGGCTATCGCGTGAAGATGAAGCCTCCTTTCATTTCTGCACCATGGCATCAGGAGTGATACAAGTATGGAGGGCAAGCTTAGAAACTTTCTCAACCTCTGACCCTAAGTTACTAACACATGAATCAAAGAATGTAGAGAGTTATAAGTGTCATAGCAGTCATCTTGATGGCATTAATAAGGCAATGAGTGAAACTAGGTAAACAACTTGTTATATTTGGTCTTAATTTAAAAGTTTTGTGATGTTTGTTTAGAATGTACAATCTCATGTTAAGTCCATTTATATCACTATCATATCATACTTAATCTAGGCACATAACCATAGAACTACATTTTTGAGCTTCAAGTAGGTGTCCCCGAGAGGCCTTTTAAGGCTAGTTCTGAAGCAAGATGTAGTGAAATCAAGGGTAGGAGGAAAGAAAAGAATTTCATAAAGGAGCCGTGTATGGGAAGGTGGGAGCTGAGATGAGTCAACCCATCATGGACAGTGACCCAAGAGAGAGCAGTATGTTGCATTCCAGAGAGCAAGGGGCACAGAGCGGCATGGAATGACAAGCTGGAGGGCCTCATACGGCTAGATTATGAAGGATCCTGTACACGTGCATGGGATTTGGGCAGAGTGAAGCCAAGGAATTTATTTTAGCTAGGGAATGACAGGGTCAGATTTCCAGACTGAAACCATGTTTCTGTAGTCCTTTAAATCAGCCCAAACCAGAGTTGCTAGTGGGCTGAATGGAATGGTAGCTGTGGAGGTACAGGACAGTGTCTGATTAGAAACTTATTAAGTCGCGTAGACTCTGTTGCGCACAGTTATTTATTAGTTAGGTGGCAGATAGGGTGGGCTGAGGAGAGGAGTGGGGATGAGTTCCCAGTTTTCCCCTGGGCAGCAGTGTGCTTCATGTGCCTTTATGGAAATGAGGAATGCTAGCATTGTTGAAGTGAAGGAGTCCATTTGGGGGCATGTTGATTTTGTAGTTTCTGAAAGGCCTCCAATGGATTTGTTGAGTAGTATTTAAGTGGGTTTTGGAATGTGCCATAAGAGTCAAGGAAACAGATTTTGAAGGCATTGGCATATAGGTGGAAATTTAACATATGGGGGTGGGTATGAATTTATAGTGAATCAAAAGAGAACCTGGAACACAGTCATGAAGACCTCACATACTCAGGTTTGGGCTGAGGAGAAAAAGGATTTAGAGAGTCGGCTGAGAGAAAGAAAAGCTGTAAGGCAGAGTGTCCCCAAAGCCCGGGGATGAGAGTACATAAGGAGTGAAGTGGCCATTGGTGGTTAAAATGCTACTGAGACTTCAACAAAGTCTGGATCGAGAGGCACCTGTTGGATTCAGCAGCGTGTTGGTCCATCGCCTGGGAAGAATGGTGGCACAGAAACCAAAATGGTCTGAGTGGAGAAGAGAGTAGCAAACGAGAGAATATTTAGAAAAAAGTTTGGTGTTTTATTTTCAGAGCTTTCTTTCTTTGGAGGTTAAGTTATGTCTAAGGAAAGTTTATTTCTTAAATTCTGATTGATATTTTTGAGTTGAAAGAGACCATCGTTTGTTTAAATGCTGATGGTAGGAAAGGGAGAGGTGAAAGCATATGTATTGAACATGTTTAAATAATTTAAACCTCAACACATTTATTAGACCTGCAGAGAGATAATTTTTAAAATGTTCCCTGAGGTTTTTTTTTTTTTTTTTTTTTTTTTTTTTATTGCTACTCAGAGGTCATGGTCAAAGAGAGTTAGGAATATAGAGGAGCAAAGAGAGACCTTGCATGATTGGAAAGCCTGGTGTTTAAACCGTGCTTGAAGTAGTTCTGTTGCTACAGATTTCCTGGGTACTGATAAGTTTGCTGAATGACTGAATAAGTGTTTTGTACCTCAAGCTATTCCTGAGGAAAAGGAAAAAGGAAAAGGAAAAAATGATTTTGAAATTTGAAGTGCTTGGGAATTAAGGAGAGAGAAAAGGAGGTGAGTAGAAGAAAGGTAGTGAGGAATAAGTCTACAACTGAAATTTCCTAATTAGATCTGTATTTATGCCTCCTAGGTCTTTATACCCCTCATTAAACTGCTCTGAAATTCCTCCTTTAGGAAATTTTGTCTGTATAATAAATCCATAAAAAGAAATTTTACAATGGGGAATTGTGTTTGCATTAAAAATAAGGGTTTTTATATATTTTGACCCAGGATTAAAAGTCAATCTAATTTTAATGTAATTCATTAGTCTGTCTTTTAGAAAAGTTAGCTATATTTATAATCATCAGAAAATGTCTCTCATCTTACGTTCATAGAGATTCTCTTTGTGCTTAGAGATGGAGGAAGTCTATGATGTCACTGCATTATTCAGAATGGAATTTGGAGGCAAACAAAACCCTGTTTTACACATAGGAGTGGATCTGAATATGTGTCACAAATACTGCCATCATGTATTTAGGGTTATTCTTCATTACTTATATGCTGAATGACTAAATTATAATAAAGGCTGAATAACCCCTTTTAGATTTAGAGACGATAGTGGCTATCTTGGAGAAATATTTTATCCCAATAAGTCCATTAGTCTCCAATGGAGACCAGACGTGGATGCAGCTCACTGGGCACTAATTCTTCTTTTATAAGTAAAAGACTGTTAACCGAATATGTATCAAGCTGCAGTCCTGGAGATCCATCCAAAATAAAATCTATTTTTCTATTCTTTTTTGGGGGGCGGGGAGGGGAGCGGGTTCCTATTCACAACATTCCACAAGTGACTTACATAAGAACATTTGCCGAAGGGAAGTTAATGCAGTGGATGCTGTTTCCAATGAGGCCTGCGCTTTCAGATGGTTCTTTGTGCTGGAGGCTTTACTGAAGGGTCCTAGGAGTTTGACTTTCATACTCGTCTGTGAACTAATCAGTGAATGACTTGGTCAGGAACAGCCATAATCCAATGTTCAAAGGTGGTTGTTAGAGCAGACCTGTGCACAGGAAGTTACAAAACAAAACTTTTCTACGTTACTTTAAAATTTGCATTAGCCTATAAGAATGGTTTGCTGCTGAGCAGAAACATTATGAAATATTGTTTTGTGGAAGGAAAAGTACATATACAAAGTGAATTTTTTCTAAAAACAAACAAAGCATTCTAGATTTCTTTACAAAACGAAGCTATACATAAGTATTTTACCAGTTATTTGATTGCATCTTTTGAAGTCAATATAACTTTATGCTTTTTTTTTTTTTTTATCACAAGTAGGATAGTACTTTTCTTTTGGGGAAAGGTGAGACTCTTGAACTTCACATTGCAACTTCTGGAAGGAGATGGTAAGAATGAGAGGAGATGGGGTCACTTACCCAGTTTGGAGTACCAGCTGCTCAACTCTGGTCTTCAGTGAAGTGAGGATATTTTTAGAGAAAAAAAAAATCTTTATATCCTACATGTCAGTAATGGTATGCAGTTTGTTTTGGTACACACAATTGTGATTTTTTCTGTTTTGGATTATGTCTCTTATTTATGCCAAAATGATTTTTCTTGAACTCTAAATTAAATCTGAAGGTTGGTACAAGGAATAAGAAGACATATGTATATGTTATTGTAATTTATATTGTTTTTAAGATATGTTATACGACATACTGCAGCACACACAACTTTTTATAATGTTCTTAGCTAAAACTTGTTGGTCAAATCTTGTTTTTTGTTGGCGAGGTTGGTGCTTACCCTCGCACCTTGCTTGACATTGAACTTGCCTCTGCTGGCCTCACAGCACCCACAGCAGTCTCTCAGCTCCTTATGCAAACATCACACTGTGCCCTTCATCCACTTTTCTTGTAGAGTTGTGTTCTGCTCACCTCTCATTCACTTATTGAAATTGTTTTGAAAAAACATTTATTATTTCTGTTTTTCAGGAGAGAAATATAATCAAAATTGCAGCAAAACAGATAATAGCTTAACTCACTGAGCTCTTCCAGGGATTATTATGCTGTATAATGTAAACTAAATATCCAGCAGTGCTACATTAATTTTACTAAACAGCCTAATATCTCATTTGCCCTACTCTGGTCTGTGTTTAGGATATAAATTACCTTTCGATATTCTAATTTTGTGGTTCACTTTTGTTGACAAAATAGCAAAGGGATATATAATGCTCTCTGAAGGGACTACGATGCTTGGGGCTATGATATACTTTAATCTGTGATGACAGTTTGTCTTGAATCATAACCTTCCTCTTCTTAATGAACTAGACTGATTTTTTAAAATTTCTGTATTGATTAAGGTCTTACATATGTGTCCTTATCCCCCCATTACTCTCCCCCCACCACTCAAGTCCTCACTCCCCTATTATCTATGTCCATTGGTTACGTTTATGTGCTTGCATACAAATCTTTTGGTTGATCTCTCCCCTTTACCCCCTCCCTTCCCTACATACTTTGATCTTGTACTGATACTTCCGATGCCACTATGGAACAATTTAGAATTTTATAACTCTTAAGACTGAAGGAGGAGCTTCTATGTGAGAGGAGATGCCAAGAACCCCAGGTCCAGTGTCCCACCTGGCCTGTAGGTCAGGTCCTTCCCTTGTTCCACTATATTCATAGATCTGTGGTCATTGTCAATCATCATGAAAATATATATACTCTCAAGCCATTTTCTAAAATTCTCTAAGTCCTTGACTTACAGCTTATTATAAAATGTTGATGCCACAAAATAGTGTCTGTTTTATAAGTGTTTAGACTCCAGAGTTATGAATTAGGTCTAGTGTAAAAATTTAGTTATCTCCCAAATTTTCCCTAGTTGGTGCTCAGTTCTGCTATGAACCCAGGCTTCATGTTAGGAATAATTGAGACTAATGGGGACTCCGGGAAATTGGACCGCACCTGCCTCAACCAAAGGAGGCTATTAAATTTTCTTATGTGTTGTATTTGTTGTTACTCAGTCTTTTTTTTTTTAAGTCAATAATCAGAAGTGTAGATGTTTATGAAAAATGTCCCGATTTTGAAGACTAAACAAAACTTAACGGTTGAATCAGACCAGGTTCCTTCACCATAAGGCGAAGTTACCATTTTATTTCCATTGCTCTTAATTAAATCCTTTGTGCTTGATTTAGTCTTAAATGAATAATAGGTGAGATGGGAGATATTGAACCTTCTAATTTTGAAGGCCATGTCATGGTCTTTCTTTTTGTTGGTTAGGTGATAGAGAGTTGGGTAGTTCTGAAATAATAATTTGAAAATGTATTTTGGGTAATAAAAGTATCTTTGCTTTCTGGACCTTTATCACTTGTGGTATTTAGAAAAGGAATCAATTTAAAGTGGTGAACATTTAGTAAGAACTCAATGAATATTTACTGAATTAAAAATAAGAGGCCCTTCATTTTTATCTTTTAAAAATATGTTTATTGATTTCAAAGAGGAAGGGAGAGGGAGAGAGAGATAGAAATATCAATGATGAGAGATAATCATTGATTGGCTATCTCCTGCATACCCCCAACTGGGGATCAAGCCCACAACCCAGGCATGTGTCCTTGACAGGAATCAAACGGGCCGACACTCTATCCATTGAGCCAAAATCAGCTAGGGCAAGAGGCCTTTTAAACAGAAAATATTTAATGTTGTTAAGGATATGGAGAACCTATAGTTCTAAAACACTGCTAGTGAGAATGTAAATTGGCATAACCAGTTAATAAACTGATCAGCAGTATCTACTAAAGTTGAAGTTATGGATGAATATCTTTAACTCCAATTCCACTTCTAAGAATATATATTCAACAGATACACATATAAATATACTGAAAGATATGTACTAAAATGTTCATAACATCACTCGCTGCTCATAATAACCAAACCAAGAAATTACCCAAATGTCTAAAAATATAGAACACATAAATACATTTGTTTTATTTTTAAAATGGAACACTATAGAGTAATGAAAACATACAATCTATAACTGCACACAACTATAGATAAATTTTATAGGCATAATGCTGAGCACATGAGCCAAACACAAAATAGTATATACTGTATGATTCTACATCCATAAAGTAAAAAAATTGGCAAAGCTGATCTATGCTGTTGATAAAGCAAGAATAGTTGTTACCCTCAGGATATTAGTAACTGGAAAGGGAAGCAAGGGGAAGGTTTTTGTGGTCCTGGTCATGTTTTAATTCTTGATCTGGATGCAGGATTTCACAGATATGTTCAATTTTACAAATATTGAGCTGGACAAGATGGCTTCTACACTTTTTTCTATGTAAATATTCCTTATAACACATTAAAATGGAAAAATAATAGGTCTTATAAATATAATGAAACTAGATCCGGTGTACAAAAATTTGCGCACTCGGGGGGGGGGGCACCCTCAGCCCAGACTTTGCCCTCAGGCAGTCTGGGATCCCTCAGGGGATGTTCACCTGCTGGCTTAGGCCTGCTCCCTGTGCAATTGGGCCTAAGCTGGCAGTCAGACATTCCTCTGGCAGCATGGTAGCCTTCAGGGATGTCCACTTGCCAGTGGGGAGCAGGCCTAAGCTGCAGTCAGACATCCTTAGTGCTGCTGAGGCAGGAGAGGCTCCCACCACCACCGCTGTACTGGCAGCCATCCGCTCCCCCTGTGGAAGTGCATTGACCACCAGGGGGTAGCTCCTGCATTGAGCATCTGCCCCCTGGGGGTCAGTGTGTGTCATAGGGACCTGTCATTCCCAGTCGTTTTGCTGTTAGGGTCAATTTGCATATTACCCTTTTATTATATAGATAATTTGTGATTGAAGGAAATATATTTATTTTTTTAATATTCCCCAATATCTTATAACCTGTTTTAATGTAATATTAGGGTAAATTGAATGGAGTGGATTGTTAAATGGAGGTATTCTACAAATTATGGTGGTTTTTGTTTTTTAAAATGTATTTTTATTGATTTTAGAGAAGGAGGGAGGGAGGGAGAGAGAGAGAGAGAGAGAGAGAGAGAGAGA
>PVJC01011910.1:0-40660 GCA_004026665.1 Murina feae | reverse complement strand
ATCCGATCGAGGGCACATGCCCGGGTGGGTTGTGGGCTCGATCCCCAGTAAGGGGCATGCAAGAGGCAGCCGATCTATGATTCTCTTATCATTGATGTTTCTCTCTCACACACACTCCCTTCTTCTCTCTAAAATCAATAAAAACGTATTTTTTTAAAAAAAGAATAAAGGAATTACTACCCATTCAGTAGAGATGAGAGCGTTCCAGGCCTTACCAGTCCCAAGGCTGTTAGACATTGTAAAAACCTAAAAATCCAAGTACACCTATTAATCCTAAAAAACAAAAATTCCCATAATTCTCTCAACAAAAGAAACATCTACTAATACCTGGGCTGAGCTACACTGAATGGGCACTGAGGCTCCAATGCTGAAGTTTAAAATTTAACATGTGAAGTTTAAAATTTAACGCGGTAGCTGGCTAGGTTTTATTTCTAGAAATCAACCTCTTCCCAATATTCAAGAAAGAACCACACCAAGAGCACAGTTAAGGGGAGTAACTGTCCCTGTTCCCCTCTATCTCATGTCTCCTGGAATAAGATTAGAAAGTTCCCAAAGACCTTAACATGTCGGATGATACTGAGATGGTCTGAGATGGTCCAGAGCTTGCCAGTCAATTCTGTTGACCTCAGACTCAGCTTCGCACATAGAGCTCTCTGTCAAGGTTTTTCTGAGCTGCTGACTTAGTTTCCCTACCTGTGCAGTCAATGACAACTGCTCCAGACAAGCGGGAAGACCCACCACTTCCTAACTACCATTTAGTCTAGGAAAAGAGCTTCCAGAATTTAGTTTATTTCACTGTGAACTTATCCTCAGCATGTTCACTGCAGTGTCCAGGGGCAAGAGGAGGAGCCAGGGCCACTGCCCACTGTGGGAGAGGCCTACCCAGGATCTCCGGGTTCCTGATGACGGAGCCAATCTGCCTGAGTGCCTGCTGTCCAGCCTTCTGCACTTTGACGTGGGAGTCGGTCAGCACCTCCGTGAGCTTGGGCACGATGTTGGGCAGACAGGAGGACAGCTGCTTGGGAGCACAGTAAGCCATTGCCCCAAGCAACTCCACCGACCCTGCAGAGGCAGACATACGTCCAGTGTAGAATCGCTCAGTACAGTCACCTGGCTATTGCCAGGCAAGGGACAACCAGCCTAGTCCTCTGCAGGCTGCGCGCAAGCAGAGCCTAGGATCAGGCAGACCTGGCTTAGTCCTGGCTGTGATCCAAGGCCAATTTACTGCATTTCTCTGGCCTCAGTCTCCTCATCCACAAATGAGGGAACTCATTTTGATTTCCGATTTTTCAAACTGCAGGGCAAAGCCTCGGGGCCCCAGGGGAAAGAAACCAAGTGCGAGAGCCCCAGACCTTGACCTTCCGCAAACCAGAGTAGCTCTGCTTAAATCTCTTGCATATTAGGATTCCAGATAAGATTACATTTTAAAAAGGGTTTAATGGGGAGAAAGCTTTAAAAGTCACAAAACTAGCCGCAGACAAGCTTTAAGGCTCTGGGATTTCCTGATTTAGGGCTGCATCTTCTGTCAGAGGCCTGCTCTTTGCAGGGAAGCAAAGCATACCAGCTCCTAAGGGGCTGGGCTGCCTACCACCACCCTTGGCCTTATCATCTCTGGGCTGGGAAGCACACACAGGACAAGAGCTGTGGCTACCTGGGACCCCCTGAGGGCAGTGTTTGGGACAGGAAGTTAGGACAAAGGCACGGAAGAGAGTGGCCTCACCGGCTTTGGTCCTCCAGGATTCCTCCTCCAGGGCAGCCAATAAGGAGGGGAGCACTAGCTTCACCCCGTGAGCACTCAGGTTGCTCATCACAGCTTTGGCACAATCATCTGCAGCCTCAAGAAGGAGAAAAAACGTTCAGGGGCCTCCTCACCCAACCAAGGATCAAGACCTGACTCTAGACCAAGTCTTCCCCCCGGTAACCAGAAGTCTACTGCGTCAGACCCTATGCGACACGGTTCCTCTTCTCATAAAGCTTCAGTAATTTACAGGGAATCAGGGGAGTCCAGACCAATAACTGGGGCCCAAGGTATGGTGACGTGGAACCCATCAGGGTGCACACTCTGTTAGTGGGCCTTTACCCCACCTCAGCCTCCCTGCTGAGTCTCACAGCAGCGGCCAGCAGGTGTCATGTGCAGCCTCAGGACTTACCTCACGTACATACTGGTTCCCATCCCCGAAGCACAGCAGCAGATGGGGCAGCACATGAACCACGTACGGCTCGAAGAGCTTCCCCAGCATGGTGCAGAGCATCTCAAAGGCAAAGAGGGCTCCTGCAGAAGAAGGTGGACAGCTGGGACAATGTCCCTGCAACCTCCTCACCTCTGGAAACACTCAGGGCAGCTGTAGGACTGACGTGGCTGCCCCATGAAGCAGTAGCACCCTCTGCCTCCCCCGCCAGCAAAGACATGGCTGAGCAGAAAAGGAAGAAAATCCATCCATGACTTCTTGGCACTAACAGCCAGAAAGGCAAAATATCTCTCAGCTACGGATATGCTGACCTAAGAGAGGCCAGGCCACAGCAGCAAGGCCCAGATAAGATGAGTCACACACAGCTGGCCCTCTGTAATGCAAACACCAGTCCCTCAGAGGGGAAGGAAAGGCCACAGTTCCCCCCTCTGGCAGCCTAGGGGCCCGAGAGACACTCACCCTCTCGCCGGCGGAAATTCTTCTTATCCTGGATGGCATCGGTCAGTGCTGCCATCATTTCCTGCTGCTTTAGCGACAGAATGCCCAGGCCCTTCACCAGGCCCGCCAGCCCGTACGCAGCCCCCTTGCGCTCAGCGTACTTGTCCGACTCCAGCAGCTGCTGCATAAGCCTCTGGACCATTGCTCCCGCGTCCTCTCTGACAGCAGGCACGAGGGGTGGCAAGCAGCTGGCCACGGACTCCTGGACCTAAGAGAGAGACCTACCATGTCAGGGACTACAGCCTTTCCTAGTGGCTGGCACAGTCCTACACAGCACCTCCCCACTAAATGCCTCCAAGCCCCATCTCAGCCACTGTCTGTCGGATAACACAGAGTCTCAGAAAAGCAAACAGTGTTACGCATTCATATGTGACGTGGACCCCATCAGGGTGCACACTATATCTGTTAGTGATGACAGCATCAGCCATTACCGCACTCTTTCTGGTCTAAAGGGAGAACCTAGGTCAGGGTGGGTGGGAAACTCCAGGAAGACTAAACCCACTCACAGAATAAGATCCAGGAAAAAGCACGCTACTGCGCCTCCATAAAAATGGCCCATGTCTCCCAGTTGTCAAACTTTGCAAAGTGTCGTGCTACCTGGGCTGAGGCAGGACCTTCACCATGTGTGGCCTGTACTTGAGGACATTCTAGGTAGTCCAAAGTATAAGCTGCAAAATTTACAAATGTGTTTTTAAAAAGAAAAAAAAGTCTTGCACTGTGGGTTGGAGCTGCATTAAAGGGCCTCTGAAGCATGAAACAAACACGTAGAGAAGGTCAGAAAGAAGCTTGACACAAGAGGCAGCCGCTCTGTGTTTTGTTTAAATCTTGGTATCCTCAATGCCAAGTTTACACTAAATGAAAAAATAAAAACACATCAAAAACTGTTAGAAAATGAGTAGGAAAAAAAAATGGAGGAGGTGTACCAGAACAAATAACACAGTAATTCCGTGTTTGGAGGTGCTCTTCACTATAAGCCAGACGGTCCTCTAAGAGAGGGGACAAATTCTTGCAGAGAACTGGGCCTTTGGGACCCTGATACCCAACTCCCTAGGATCCCACTGCCTCCCCCCAGTCATGTCTTGGGTGGCAGGTACCTGCTGGGAGGGGGTGGAAAGGGCAGCAATGAGCTTGGCAACGATGGGCTTCACTTTGGGGTCACTCTTGTCCAGGTGCTTGGCGAGGGAGCCCATGAGGACCACCACACTCTGCCGCACAGCATCATAGCTGGCATCGTTGGGCGCATTCTTCAGGAACTCCTCGAATACCGGCAGCAGCGAGTTGACATTTTCCTGGAAAGCACCCAGGGCTCACATCAACCCCACAGGCTATGTCTGGGGGTGACAGTCTGCCTGAGGACCAAGCCTGAATCTGCTGGAACAGCTGCCCTGACAAAACCACCAAGAATACCAGCACCTCCAGATTTCTGGCAAGACTGCAGCAGACTTGTAAGAACTTAATTCCCTTTTGGGGTCATTTATGGTTCAAAATAAAACCAATGGAATTTTCCATGGGGCAAGTGATGTGCAGGATTTCCGGCACTCAGCCTCCGTCACCATTACTCAGCTCAGCCTTCTCCCGAGCCCCTCAGTGGCGGAAATCTTTACCTTCCCATGGGCATTGAGTGTCGCAAGGGCCGCATCTAACATGCACTTCCGGACATCAGGGTTTCGGTCGTTGAGGGCATCAGGGACAAAAAACTGAAAGAGTGGCTTCACCTGAGAGCTGTCCAAACACTGGGAGAGTTTGTTCAGGGCCAAAGCTAAGCCACACCTGGGAAAGCAATGAGAGTGTGTCAGGGAGGCGAGGGCTGGCCAGCCACCTCTGCAGCTGGGATCTGCTCTGGTAGTCACAAGGAGGGAGTCGCCAACAGCAAGTACCACTTTGCAAGGCAGAGCACAGCACAATCCTACTGCCCAGGGCTTACCCACTGATGTACACAATGATCTGGAGCAGCCCACTTGTCAATTAGAAACCTGCCATCTGCTCAGAGTTTTCCTCCCACAGGGTGACCAACTCTGCCTCTGTTTCCCCCATGAGTGCAATGCCTACCCCATTACCTCCAGGGCAGGTTATGAGAGAAGAGAGAGGTAAAGGAATGGGATCTGAAGTCACTCGGAAATGGACATATTCTACAAAAGCAAAGCACTATCTTCCTCTTAGTCACAGAGCAGTAAGAAGGTCTCCAAGGACCTCTGAGGACCTGGAGGCCTGGGGAAAGGAGAGACAGGCCCCGGCCAATGGCCAGCATGGAAGAAGCCAGCACTTGAATCCCAGTCTGACTCTGAGGGAGGTCCTAGCCTCTCCTCCACTGTTCAATTAATCTGTGCTGCCTCCTCACATCACACAGCCCAGCCAACCTGCTACCTCTCAGGCAGCTCTGAGTGGAACAAGACCGAACAGCTCTCATACCTGGCTTCCCACTGATCTGGAGGAGATTCTGAGATAACTCGTCCCAAAGCATCCAGCACTGGGGGCGGCCGCTGCAACAGACAGTTGACAGATGAGCTACAGTGCTCTCACCAACAAGCCGGGCAAGCCAGCGAGCTGAGTGTGAGGCTGTGACCCGTCACAGCCACCCTGAGCCACAGTGAGCTCTAAGACTCCTGTCTGGAGCAAGTCAGAGGCTGAGCAAAGTCCAACCTACCCTCACACCACCCAGACCGCCCAGGACACATCGGCTACTCACATAGAGCTTCTCCTGATAAATCTCCATGAGCCTGCCCATCACCTCGGCCGCCTGCCGCTGGTACCGCGCCACGGCCTGGGAGAGGGCTTCAGCCCCAGCCTGCCTCACAGCTGCCTCGTGGTAGATGACATCGTCAATCAGCAAGGAGCAGAGGTCTGGCTGCAAATCTAGGCCCATCGTCAACCACAGCCTGCACAGGCCAAAGGGTGGGCTGGTCAGACGTGGATCTGTAGCACCTGCCCTGCCAAACCCAGCCACCCAGCCCGTCTCTCGATGCAGGCTGCGCACACCGGGCTCAGCCTTTCCCTAAGAGGGCTCTCACCGCTCAGCCAGCTTCCGGATCTCCTCCTCCTTGTCGAACTTGACCACCCAGAGCCTCCGCAGAAGATTGAGGCCATTCTTCTCGTCAATATCAGGCGCTGGCAATACCATGTGGAGTTCCATCAGCCCCTGCGAAGGTGTAAGATTGAATCACGTGAGGCACAGCCTTTCAGAGGAGCCCTGACTTGCCTCCTCACCTCCCTCTAGGGCTGTAGCCACATGTGGGTCTTCAAAGTTAAATCAATTAAAATTAATTACAATTCCTTATTGTATCAGCCACATCTCAGATGCTCAATAGCTACACACTGGCTAGTGGCTACAGCACTGGACAGCACAGACCTATTTTCATCACCACAGGACGTGCCCCTGGACATCACTGGTCTAGGGAGTCCTGTGAATCAGCTCAGTTCACTAGCGTCTCTCTCTTTAAATGGTTTTTCTTTTGTGAAATGATGGTATGTAATAATACTCTTTCTTAATGTAAAACTTAAAAATTTAACTCTAAATATGCAAGACAGATTAAATCTCAAAAAAAGGACATTCTCTGTGTTTTGTCTTTAAGGACCATTTACCATACTGCCATCGTTTGCCAGATACTACCAAGGCCCAGTGAAAACTCTGTCACCGGTGAAGAGCAGGGAGCTACAGACTGGCATTTGGGAACCACTGTCTCATGCTCCTGAGGGATCTTTTAGTTTTTGGTCCAAAAATACCAAAAAGCCACGTACAAGCTGGTGGGACGAAGAAATGAACGAATCCTATGAGTTACAGCTGTCCTATCAAAGTACCAAGATCCACATTCCAAGTCTCAAATCAGGGGACGTCTTCCCAGGTGAAGAAACAATAAGAGCCATATAGCAACACTGTCCCGCTGTTCCAATTCCGAGAACAAGCCGACCCACACCCTGTGACCTCTTCTCCGTGCCTCCAGAACACACTGTACAAATCCGAGGCATCTGCTCGGCTTAAACACTTGCACTAGGGATGCCACGGTGGTCCTGAGGGGAAGTGAGCCCGCACCCGGAGCGCAGTGTCCCGCACGCTGTCACACGGGGACTGCAGGGCACAGAGCAGCACGTCCACCGCCTCCTGCTCTGCGAAGGCACAGCCATCCTTGCCACTGCTGCTGGCACACAGGGCGGTCAGGGCGTTGGAAGCCAGAACCTAAGGAAAACATTGACACCCTCGGCTCAGTTCAGCAAACTGTTTACTCCTACAGTCAGGTAGGGGCTAGGGATGCAGAGGGGGGTTTGAATTGAGAATGCCCAACCCAAGCCACACCAGTGCTAAGACCCCAGTGCTGGGCAAAAGCAGGGGCAGGACTCAAGCAAAACCCTTCACTAACTGAGCAGTCAAGCTGGCTCTCAAAAGCAGCCCTTCTTTCTGCTCAAGTCCAAAGGTGAGGTCTGAGAAAGGGAAGTAGGACTCAACCCCAAACACGGGGCCTATGGTCAGGGTCACAAACTGAGTCACAGCGACAGTCAACTGAACCCCAGATCACCTGCAGGCGGGGAGAGCTGGTCCCGATCACCCAAGTCAGAAGGCGCAGCATGGCCACTCGCGGCAGCAGCTCTGGGCCGTTCTAGGAGAGAAGAGCAGGTAAGTCAGGTGAGGCTGAGGGGAAAGGCTACAACTAGGCCCGGTGGCACGTGAAGCCACAGCAGAGCTTTCTAGGTCTTTTGGCCAACTCTCCTGTAGGAACCCCATCAGGCTTACAACTGAACCCACACTAGCCAAGCCCAGTGAACCATGATCCTCAGGGACCCAAATTCAAATTCGTTCTGAAACTTGCCTGAAATTCACAGGATATGAATGCAGGTGGCCCATAAACATATGGGCACTTAACTTTACAAGTCAGTCAAGAAAAGCAAGCTAAAAGGAGGTCCCGGTCTTTCACTCACTGTTGGCAAGATGAACATTATCTGAGGCTGCATTCGCTTTGGAGAAAAGGGAACTAACTCCTAGTGAGGATGGAGCTCAGAACATACCACATCCCTGAGCAATTCCATGCCCAGGAATCTGTCCTATGGGAATGCTCACATGGGTGTGCAAGAAGCATACACATAAAGGGATCACACCACTGTGCAGCTCAAAATAAGGCAAAGTTGGAAACAACCTTAAAATATCCATCACAGGTAGAGTCACTAAAACATAGTGCACCCACAGCACTAAATCCCATGCAGCCTGCAACATCAGTAAAACAGATCCACAGGCACTGACATGGAAGGAGACCCAGAGTGTCTGCTTTATTGTGTGTGTATGTGGGGGGAGGAGGGGCGGGGGGGGGAGTTCTGTGTGTGCATAAAGAAGTCCCACAAGGTATAACCATTACCTCTGGAAAGTGGCTTTTTTTTTTTTTTTTTGCTTCTGTATTGTTGGAATTTTAAAATATATTCATGATTGCCCTGGCCAGTTTGGTTCAGTGGACAGAGCATCAGCCTATGGACTGATGAGTCCCAGATTTTATTCCAGTCAAGGGCATATACCTGGGTTGCAGGCTCAATCCCTAGTGGGAGGCGTGCAGGAGGCAGCCAATCAATGATTCCCTCTCACCATTGATGTTTCTCTTTCTCCCTCTCCCTCTCCCTTCCTCTCAAAAATCAATAAAAATATATTTTAAAAATATATGTGCATGATTTTGGCAAACTTTTAGAACATAATCTATTAAAAAGATCCAATCTCATAATAGTAAGTCAAAGGGAAAGTGGCCAGTGTTATCTTCTGAGTTAGAAATAAAACAAACGCATTAATTCAAAATCATTCCACTTCTTTGGGTTAGAAACTCCCAACAGGTGTGGGGACTGTGAAGGGCATTTGGGTTCTCCTACCGAAAGCTGCTCCTGTAGGAGCACACACTCCACGCCCACCAGAGCTACTGATCGCCCTGCCTCCCAACCCCTCCAGCCAAAGGGAGAGCTAAGGTGCCCTGCCAACCTCGTCCACGTGCCCAGGCGGGTTGCTGGGTGAGGCCCTCAGCTGGGCGTGGACAGTGAGGATCTGAAGAATCTGAGCCATGCGCTCCTCCTCCTCCTCGCTGTGGTGGGGCATCTCAGTCAGCACCATCTTCAGAAACGGGAAGACTAAGGAAAAGGCTGGCGCGGACAGGGGTGCGGCACCTGTGAGCAACAAGCAGACACGGCCTGCAGGCAGGGCAGGGCACTAGGCGCTGCTGCCTCCGTTTTCATCCTCAGGGGGGACAGCTGGAGGCCCTTTCTGACACCCAGAAGCACACAGTATGACAGCAGGCATGAAAGCCAACCCTGCTCCCACCTCAAACACTGCCCAGTTCTAGAATATGAGTTAAAACAGACAAGTCTATTCCAGTGACAAGAAGTGAACCCTCAATGGGGTTGCAGCAGCTCACAGAATGCCAGGACTGGACTCAGAACCCTCCATTGGTCCACCTCCACCCCACCCCGTTTTTCAGATCGGAAACCAAGGCAAAGAGGGCAGGAAGTCGCCAATGCCACAGCCTCAGGAAGTCCAGGGAATAAGGCAGCTCACACACTCCCTGCACCAGCTCATGCCACCGAGTGTCCTTGGCGCCGTCCTTACCTGGCTCACCCTTGCGCCCCGTGCTGGTGATGGTGTGGCTGTGCAGCAGGGTCACCGCCCTCTTCACAGCCACCGACAGCTCTTCCTGGCACCATGACTTATCCAGGGCACACTCTGGCTTCAGCAGGCGCAGAGTCACGTGGCTCACCAAGGTGCCTGTACCCAAGAGAAGAGACCCAGCAGAGGATTACCCACACAGACATGAAGAATCTGGCCCAGCACAGAGGTGCCATGTCCCTCTGACTTAATAGTAATCAATTCTGCTGTGTCCAAAAGTCCTTAACCTAAATTTCCACTTCCTCTTCATGACAGCACCGAAAGGCAGGCAGGCAGGGAGGTGTCCTGACACTAAGAAATTAAAAGTACGCTGAAAGGAGGCATGAGGCACCCAAGCGTTATTCAGCCAAGAGTAAAGCTCTATTCACATGGTGCTCCCATCTTCCAAGCAGCAAGCCCAGCAGCCAGGTAACAAACAGTTCTGGCAGGCGCCATATGCACTGACTCAACCTTTTTCCAGACTCATTTTTATTTTATACTAGAGGCCCAGTGCATGGATTCGTGCACATTAAAAGGAAATTAATTAGGTGGACTGTGGGCTGGACACACCCTGGAGCCAACCTCCCAAGGTCTCTCCCTGGTTGGCCACACCTGGGGCAGCGCCAGGGCTCAAAGGGCATCTGTAGAGCGGGGTCCCTCCAGCAGGTGGGGTCCCTTGGCCTGGCCTACGGGGATCGGGCCGAAACTGACAGTCTGACATCCCCTGAGGGGTCCCAGAGTGTGAGACAGCACTCTGCAAAGTTGCTGTCACTCAGTAGCTCCTGCACTGAGCGTCTGACCTGACGGTCAGTGTGTGTCATACCTACCGGCCAGCTGGCCAGTCGCTCAGCCTTTTATATGTATAGATTTCAATTACAGTTTACATTCAATATTATTTTGTCTTAATTTCGGGTGTATGGCACAGTCATTAGACACTCATATACTTCACAAAGTGTTCCCCCTGATATTTCCAGTACCCACCTGGCACCATACACAGTTAGTACACTATTATTGACTACACTCCCTATGCTGTTCTTTACATCTCCATGACTCTGTTGTAATTACCAATTTGTACGTCTTAATCTCACCTTTTCCCCCAGTTCCCTAATCCCCTCCCCTACTTCCTTTCAAATTCATTTTTCCAGAACTCATTTTCACTTATTCTAGCCTCACTCATGGGAACGTTCCCTTTAGGCTAGGAAGGAAGTCTGCTCAATGCCCAGCCACCCTACCTCATCTGTTCCACCACAGCAAACAGAAAGCTAAAAATCAGAGACCTCTCATCACTGACACACGGCTGCTCAGGAGCTCTAGGCCCCACTAACCGGCCCCTTGGCACCAAAACTCCCCCACTGCCTGACTTTGACTTCTTAGTTTTAAAACTGCTATAGAAAGATCACATGACTGCCCAGCCGGTGTGGCTCAGTGGTTGAGCATTGACCTATGAACCAGGAGGTCATGGTTCAATTCCCGGTCAGGACACATGCCAGGGTTGTGGGATTGATCCCCAGTGGGGGACATATAGAAAGCAACTGATCAATAACTCTCTTTCATTATTGATGTTTCTATCTCTCTCCCTTCCTCTCTGAAATCAATAAATATATATATTAAAAAAGAATTCTCATTAACAAAATATTTTTTTAAAAAATCACACTGACTAGCATCTAAACCCTGGACCTCAGAGCGAAGGCACAGCAGACACAGAACAGGAGAGAGGCCCCATGTTGCTCCTAAGGCTACTTCTGTATGAAAACAAAAGTCAGTAGCCAAAGGCACCACATGGCTCCCCACTAGTGTTTGGGGCACTCCCCCACCACCTCCCAACCTGCCTGGGGCCATGCTCACAGCCCGCAGACAAGGACTGACCCAAAGCCTTGAGTCGAGGGGGCATGACACAGGCAGCCAAGGACAGGAAAGGGTTCTTGATCCGGGGAGCGGCCAGAGGAGATCTCAGCAAGGGTAGGAAAGAGTCGACCAAAACAGGGATGTACTGGGTCAGGCCAGATGGGTTCTTGGCCAGGATGGTGTCCAGCAGTCCTAGTGCTGCCTCCAGCTCACCGTCCAGCTGCAAGCAGAGTCGCCCCAGGAGACAGGTCAGCGGGGCCTTGCTCTGGGGCAACCAGGAGCAGGCCTGGGCTGTCCAGCACACTCACGGACGGACGTGCGGTGGCAGCAGCCACTCACCTCCTGCAGCCGCCTCCGGATCTGTGCCTCCTTGTCCAGCTGGGCCTGCAGCATCTCCTTCTGCTTGCTGGTGAGCTGCACCTCCTCTTTAATGCCTTTCTTCTTCTTTATCTCCTGTAGGCAATGTGCAAAGCAATTCCATCTCCAGGGAACAGACCTCCCTCCCCACCAGAGGGTGAGCTTGGCTCCAGTCAGTACCATGTGACTGGTGCCCCAAACCCAGCATGTGGTCTCCCCACCTCGCACAACCTGGTTCCTACAGAACAAAGACGGCAGGTAGAGAAGTGATTTCTTACTGGATTCTCTACCGATAAACCAAGGAAGCCTTTTATATGTTAGAGAAATGAAAAGTCCCTCAATGTGCTGAAAAGGGCATTGTGGTCCACAAAGCTTCAGAATCAAAACTTTAGCCTCCCCTCCTGCCCCACTCCTCCCCACAAACCCTCTCTCCCCCAGTATAAGCTTACAGCTGAAAAAGGCCAAGAAAGCACTCATTCATTCAACAAGTATGGTTTGGGCACCTACATGGTGCCAGGCACTGTTCTAGGTGCTGGGGACACCATGGGGAATAAGACCAAGACCCTGCTCTCATGGGGCACACAATGTAGTGGGTGAAGACAGATAATGAACATGTAACCAAATACATAAACAACATGACTGCCGATCCTGGCAAATGTTATAAAAGGAATAAATACGATGCACAGTAACCAAGAAGGGCAGGGTTCACTTTGGATAGGTAGGCAGGGCAGTCACCTCTATGAGAACTATACGTGGACATGTGAGCTGAGAAAGACAAGAAGAAGCCGACTCATAAAAATGGAGAGGGAAGAGCAAAGGCTCTGAGACAGAAAAGTGCACCACACATTGTGCAAAAGCTGAATACAGCCTTGAACCACGATTCCCAGACGCTGCACTGGGCCAGGCCCTGGGCCTGCTGCTCAGAGTAAAGATGGGTCCCAGCTGCCAAGGAATTCAAGCAGCACCACGGAAGTGTAGGAACCGCTGCCAGTATCCAGCAGAGAGAAACTCATTTTCCCTGAGTTTGGGGTGGAGAAAGCTACTGAGAAAAGGTAAATAAAGGGTAAGGCAGGAGGACCCAGCATGGGTAGGAGGCATCAGAGGACTGTGCCGTGGGCCTTGGGATGACTGAAGGGAAGGGTGGATGTGCTTCAGGAGATGCCACCAGCCTCAGAGCACCAAGCCCGGCCAGCACCCCGCGCGCACTGCGTCCAAGTACTCACCTCCTTCAGCTCCAGCTCTATGATCTGCTCCTTGAAGGAATAAGCTTTGTTCTCTCGCTTCATGTTGGCCTTTTTAATGCTGTCCTGCTGGGCACTGAAAGAGCAGAGCAAGTGATCAGCCAACTTCAAAACAGCCGCCAGAACCTTTAGCTTCCCGCCAGCCATGGCATCCCAGCCAGCTAATAAGAAGTATGCACCAGCAAAGGGCTGAATGCAACATGCTCCTGCTTAAGCACATGCCTGGAACAGAGCAGGCACTTGTCCAAGAAATGGAGGGATGGTTTCATTCATTCTTCACAACAACCTACAGAGGAGGAGGTGTCTCCATCTTCTAGGCAAGAAAAAGTAAAGCTGGTGTCTAATGGTGTCTCACCTCTGGATGATGGACTTGTCATACAGCTCCCCGGCAGGGGTCTGCATGATGGCAAACTCCTCTCGTGTCACCTGGTGCAGTGCGGGGTTCTGCACAGAGGCGGTGATGGTGCTGATGAGCTGTGGGAGGACCCGGTCCGGGGACAGGAGGGAGAGGGAGCCCATGGCATTCATGGAAGACTGCCAGACAAACACAGACAGTCAGCATGTGCCAAGACTGGCACTGGAAAGGTGTCCCACCTGCCCTAAGTGCCCCTAGCAACTGACTCTGCTTCTTCTTGTCCTTGCCGGCGCCTTCTGAGCGACACCCACAGGAGAGGAGAGCAGCAGCAAGTACCCGACTTCTCAGCAAGCATTGCTGCTTTCCAGGGGTGAGCATGTAACCCCAACCAAAAGGACCAGCCCAGGATGAACACAGCACCCACGTCAGGCTGACCAGGGCGGTGAGACCCCATGCCAGTTGCAATGACTGGGAAAGCTCCTTCCACTGGAGCTAATGGAGGACAAGCTGTAAGCCTGGAACTCTGGCAGCTGTCCTACCACCAAAAAGGGGAAAACTACTGGAGAATGGAGCCCACAACATGGGAAGCAGATACAAGACACAAATGAAGACACAGACAGAGAGTAAAAGAGGCACCACCTACGATGTCCTGAGGGTGACATCTGAGTTCCTGTCCAGCCAGATCCTGGGATTTAGCAGTTAAATGAGACAGTAAATTCCCTTTTGTGCTCAAACTAGTTTTCATTTTCTATCACTGGCAACCCAAGGGTCCAAACCCACATTTCATCACACCTCCCCGTTTCCTTGAACTCCCCTTCCTGCATTGTGACCTGAGGCCAGAACCAACTCACACGCCAATCACCTGGTTCAGGGGACTCTGTGTTGTGATCCTGGGAATGATCTGATCCAGGTGCCTGGTGATAAAGGCTTCGGGATCAATCTTCATTCTAGCTAGAAGTGCCGGCCAGAGTCCAGACTGCACTGCCACTGAAGGAGGGGGAGCAATTTGAGAACTTCTGCTCAGCCTGCTGGCACCCCGCCCCTCCCATACCTGGGACAGCCACAGACCTAAAGATGGGTGATGGGAGATGATCAGCATCTCCTGGGCCAGCTGCTCAGTGTTGCTGATGTCACCCTCCAGCCCTGGCACCCTGGAGATGATGCACAGAGCCTCCTGCAGGACTCGTGGAGGCACGTAGGCCTTGCCGGCCTCAGTCACCTCCCCAGCATCAGTCACCAGAGCCTCTAAGGGCAGCACCTGCGTGAAGACAACACATGAGCCCGCACGGCTCAGAGCCCTGTGCAGGCCTTGCACCCAGGGACACAGCTGCCTCGCGCTCATCTTGTTCTCTCAGGGGTCCATGCTCAAGTGGAAACAAGCCCAGCTCCTGCATGGGGACCTACGGGCTATGAGATGTGCATGGAAGGAGGAGGCACCTGTGACTTTGCACATAAAAAGCTCAGCGGTTGGGGAAGAAGGAAACAGATTGGTTCAGGAGACCAGGACCACAAGTCTGTCATGGCACCACCACCTCAAGCAGACTCAAAAGGGAGGGAAGCAGGGCACAACATGCACTGAAGTGGGAGTCAGGTCTGCCAACCGCCAGCTGTGACCCTATGCCAGTCATTTCAGCTCCTGAACCCTGGACAACTCACATAAAAAAAAAGGCAGTAATGCTCTAACCGCTTTGGCTCAGTGGATAGAGCGTGGGCCTGCGGACTGAAGGGTCCCAGGTTCGATTCCGGTCAAGGGCATGTACCTTGGTTGCGGGCACATCCCCAGTGAGGAGTGTGCAGGAGGCAGCTGATCAATGTTTCTCTCTCATCGATGTTTCTAACTCTCTATCCCTCTACCTTCCTCTCTGTAAAAATTAAATAAAATAAAAATTTTTTAAAAAGGGCGATAAGCCTGTCTGCCTTGTAAAGGCATTGTGAAAAATCAAAGGGGAGAATGAATAGAAAATGCTTTAAAAATTATAAAGTACCTTAAAAATATAGTGTTATTCAATAACTCAAGAATAAAAAGGTTGAGCTACATATGAAAAGGCGTGGGAAGAAAGAGGCGGAAAAGGAAAAGGAACTGCAGTGGACTCTGGAGGGACATGGATTTGAACTACACGGACCCACTCACACGCCATTGGACTCAGGCAGTTGAACGGCCCACACAGTTCACACCATGCTGTTGAGTTGTTCAAGGGCCAGCTCCACATATGGAATCCACATACACAGAGGACTGACTGCAGTTACACTCCAATTTTCAGCTGAGAGGGAGGTCAATGCCCCTAACCCCCAACCTGTTGAAGAGTCAACTGTGTGTGTGTGAACCAGGTGTCACTGGAGCTTAAGGGCATGAGAAAAGATTCTGGCATCACTGAGTCTGACTGAGTAAATGAGACCAGCCCAGGAGCAGCCCATCCAAAATCCATGGCCGCAGCAGGGTTGGTGAGGTAGGTCCGAGAGTCTCACCTTGTGAGAACTGAGGACAGCCTTCAGCTCCTCCAGGAGTCCATACGCCAGCTTAAAGCCCCCGGGAGAAGAGAGCAGCTTCCGAACCGTCTGCTGGGCCTGCCGGCGCACGTGCCAGGTGCGGCTCAGGAGCACGGCCACCAGAGCCCGGTGGTACTGCCTGCGAGGACAGGAACAGACCGCCCTGGTTTTAGAGGGCTGGGCGGAGGTGCTCCACAGCCAGCCCTGCTACGTCCCTCGTCCCCGTTCCTCAGGCTCCTGCCAGGTTCACCTCCGTTGGCCCAAGGGGAAAGGTGCCCCAGGGGAAAGGGAGGCGAGCCTCACATACTGGACTTTACTGCCGGTGAGTCTGTGCGGGTGGTCAAGGAAAAGTCTCTCAGTCAGATGCAGCACGGTGCACAGGGCTAGAAGGGGAGAGAAACAGCAAATGTGGTTTTAAAGCAGACAACACATCCAGAATGAACACCCAAATGTAATGCCATTACCACTGGCTGTGGGATGACAGCCCTTAGGGTTTCCTCTTTTTGCTTATTATGAACATGTGTGTAAAGCAGGGAAAATATACACTTTCTTTTAACTAATTAAAAATGACTATGCAGCCCCAGTTAGTTTAGCTCAGTGGATAGAGCGTCAGCCTGCGGACTGAAGGGTCCTAAGTTCAATTCCGGTCAAGGACACATGCCCAGGTTGCAGGCTCGATTCCCAGTAGGGGGTTGGCAGAAGGCAGCTGATCAATGATTCTTTCCCATTGATGTTTCTATCTCTCTCTCGCTCTCCCTTTCTCTCTGAAATCAACAAAAATATATTAAAATAAAGAAATAAAAATGGGGGAAAAAGAAATAAAAATGACTATGCACCTCTAAAAATGAATGAGGACACTCACTATATGCTGATGTGGAGTGATTTCCAAGTCTAGACAACCCATTGTTTATAGTAGGCAAGCTACCACTTGTGCAAAAACAGTAGAGAACTAACATATAAAAGATATTTACTGGTACAGAAATAAAATATCAAGGATGCACAGAAGCTAATAAAATTGGTTCTCTATGGGCGGCCAGAGAGCAAAGTGGGGAATATAAATTTCAGTGTAGATCCTCTTGGATCTTTGTTTTGAATTACGTGAATGTATTCCTAGATAAAACCTTTTTAAATCAAGAAGTGACTAACAAGTGTAGCTCAATAATAGGATGCTGTGACTTATGAGTCAAAACTTTTCAAATCACCAATTAGTGCCAGAGCCCCACAAGGCAACCCAGAATTTTAAACATACACTTAAAGATCAACTGTTCCCTCTCTTCCAGGATAGAAACCGGTAGTTTCTGTGTCTCCTGGAGGGGCGTGGAGCCAGCCAGAGCTTCGCACTGCTTCTTAACGCAGGAAAACCTCTGAGACAGCACCAATTACCCAGTCAGCTATAATTACACCTAATATCTCAGCTCCACAGCCATCAGCGCTATCTCTACAAATCTCCCACTTCTCCCCATTTACCTAACCTTCCCCACCCCACCAGAATGCATGCATTCCAGGACAGCTAAGGCCTTGGCCAGACCACTTTGGTCCACGTTTGTGCAAAGCTGACTGGTCACAACAGGCAGTCAGGGAGGAGTCTTCACTGAGGACCCTCCAGTGAGAGATTCAGTCCCAGCCTTGAGTCCACGAAGGGGTAGTAACTCACCATCCTCTGAAGCCAGGAGCAGGAACTTCTCAGAAGTGAAAATTTGCTTCTTCTCATCCACAATCAGCTGCCAGAAACTGCTCAGCTTGGCCTCTGCCAGGAACAAAAGGTCACCCAATGGCATAACTTACCAGTCCCTAGGGCTGGTCCCCTCCATCCTGAAGCTGCAAGGCTGGCGTTGCTGACAGACCCTCTACTACAGGGACAGGTCACTGGTAGGCTCTCTGCCTTCTCTGGCCTGAAAACAGACCAGTCCTTCTGGTATCACCACCCCCGTAAAAGCCTTCCGTGGCTGCCTGCAGCCCACAGGAGCCCAGACGAGCTGCCTCCCATCTGGAATTCCCGCCCCTCGTCTGCAGCAGGCTGAAAGGCTTGAGGTTCACACATGGGGCTTTCCTTACTCTTCCCCAACTAGGGCTGGTCTGAACCCCCACTGGACTATTCTCGTCCAGTGGGTGAAATCCCTCCTGGCTTTCCAGGCCCTAGTGCAAATGCTCCCTCCTTAACGAATCCTTTTCTGATGCCCAGTCCTAAACTAAAAGCAATCCCTCCTTCAAAACAGCATTAATGCCACATTTTGCTTAAAATGACAGACATCTTTTTGCATCTCCTCTCCCACTAGAGTGAAACAGATCCCCCCAGGGAGCCCAGTGCCTTGGCATGTACACAGATGGCACACAACACTGTAAGAAAAGAGCTGAACCCCATTCCTAACCACAGGAGTAAGTTTAGGCATGTCTGCATGCAGAGTAGAAGGTAAACTAAAGAAAGCACGGAATACCATGTAGCCCAAAAAAAGAATGAGAAGGCTCTTTTTGTTGTACTCATTTGCAAACTTTTCCAAGTTATGTTCAGTACATTAACATGGCATATACTAGTACAGCATGCTACCCAGCGTGTTTGATCAAAGACAAATTGACAAGATGAAACTGGTAATACTGCCCAGTGAGGGGAACTTAGTGGCTGGAAGACTGGAAGACGGGCTGGCTAGAGGGAAGCTTTCCATGGTACACCATATGAATGTATAACCACCACTAAACCCAGGTTAGCCTGGGCATTATCTACAAGAGCCTGTCCCAGAACACGGGGGTCACAGAGAGGACAGTGACTGAGGCTCTGGCTGAATTCCCATCACCCAACGTGACTCTTAGGCTCATCCCAGCAGATGACAAGCTGCCGTGTGGCTGACCCAATTCAGTAAGTGGCCAAACTGCGCCTATAAAATCCTCAACATCAGAACACTCCTCCCAAGGACTCAGAAAGAGGCCATTGTCTGCGACCTTCCTGGACATCTTTTTTTTTTTTTTAATATATGTTATTGAGTTTTTACAGAGAAGAAGGGAGAGAGAGAGAAGGGAGAAACATGGACGAGAGAGAAACATCGATCAGCTGCCTCCTGCACACTCCCCACTGGGGATGCGCCCACAACCAAGGTACATGCCCTTGACTGGAATCGAACCCGGGACCTTTCAGTCCACAGGCCAACACTCTATCCACTGAGCCAAACCAGTCAGGGCTCCTGGACATCTCTTGACTCTTACCAGCCTGGGAGTCAGCCACCGAAAGCTTCGAGAGTAGCAAGGCTGCAGCAACGCCTTCAGTGACCGTGGGAACCTGAGTGCTTTGGGAAGCTGCCTTCTCCACTGTCTGGATGAGCAAGGGTAGTAAGTCCAGGGCCTGCAACAGCGTGTCACCTGTGGAGAGAGCACCAGCACCTTCAGAGCACCCTAACTCTTGGGAGTGACAAGCTACTCAAGGAAGGAGTCAGCCATCCAGGTCCGAAGTGGCTAACTAAAACCCCCAGCTACCTTGTGAAATACCAGGAAGAACTGGAATCAGAACCTGGGCTTAAATCAAACTCCACAAACACTGAGTTAGAGCTAGAAGGATCTTTATTAACCCAGTAGTGCAGCTAACATTTCATAACAAAACAAGTATTTCATCTAGATGATGTCATGGACTTGAATCCAAGAAAGGTTTATTTCAAAGGTTCATTCTGTTTATTTTAAATGCAAAGAGCAGAACTAGCTCAAGCTGAAGAGACTAAGCTAAACAAGTCTCTGTTAATCTCAAATCAAGGCTGATTAATGCAGCAAAATTGCAACTGACAAGTGAACATCTTCTCTCTACAGGTGGCTCTGGAATATCCCAGATGTTTCTTTTTTTAATATATTTTTACTGATTTCAAGAGAGGAAGGGAGAGGGAAAGATAGAAACATCAATGATGAGACAGAATCGTTGACTGCACTGGGGATCAAGCCCACAACCTGGGCATGTGCCCTTGACTGGAATCGAACCAGGGACCCTTCAGTCCACAGGCCGACGCTCTATCTGATGAGCAAAATCTGCTAAGGCTGCCAGACGTTTCTTTAAACACAGCTCATCTCTGTTCAAACTTTCAAAAAAAGAAATATAAGCCCATCTTTGAAGTGGAAACCAATATCAGAGATTTTTATCTGGCAAGCAAGCTCCTACACAGATCTGAAAGTCTCCCCCAGCTGTTTGGGAAAGGGGTGGATGCCTGTGCCCAATAACAGGTTTGTCAGCACTGAGGCAAGGGCAAGGCTTGTGGGTCCAGAGTAAAGTTTATATAAATTGGACCTTTAAAGCAGTCCTATCAAAGTCATTCCTCCATGATTTCAGAAATAGAGTGTCAGTTGCCGGCTCTGGGTCCTCTCAGAATCAAACTATGTCCTTAAAGGTCTAAGGAGGGAGAAGCCAGAATTTGTTATGGACATTGAGCTGGTGCTCCCAGAGGCTCAGCAAAAAATAACACACCATCAGAGGGACAAAGGGAGAGTCTGACACAGTAATGCTGCCCTAAACACGAGGTCATCTGCCTGCGGGGACGGGGGAAGCATCTCACCTCGGAAGCAGGCCAGCATACACTGCAGGTAGGCGTGCCTCACTGCGGAGGTGGAGGTTTTAAGGCTGAAGGCTTTCTTGAACCACTCGGTGAGCTTCTTGGGCACCTCCGTGGTGAAGCGATTACACCAGAGAGCCAGGACAGAGACAGCATGCACCAAGGTGCCTTCGTGAACTAGGGCAAGTGGAAGTCCAGTCAGTCCAACATCTCAGACCTGCACCCAATCATGGCTGACAGTGCAGAAAGCAAGCAGGAGCACAAGAGAGCGGGCGCAGTGGCGCTTCGGGCAGGTGTGCCTTCAGAAGGGGCTCATGGCAGGCTGATTGTGAACAGCGGCCAAGCATGGTCCATACCGAGCCTCACCATACTGTACAGAATTACCTTCTTGCTGGAGGAACGGGATGAACAGCTCAGCCACGGTCCCATTCAGGACTTGACTGGAAGGCCCAGACACCACGTGATGACTGACACTCCCGATCCCTAGAAGGCAGGAGACCCCTGACTCAACTCCTCGCCGCCACAAAACCACCAACACGGGAGCCTTCCTGCTGCGGCCCTCCTCCCCAGCAGCCATGCCTCTCCTCTGGCCATCACTGCCCCTCCTTCCATCCCCCCTGCAGAAGCCAGGCCTCCGCTGGACTTCAAATGCCAGGCAGGCAGGCAGCAGTCCTGGGAGCCATGCTGGGATGTCCCAGGATGTCAGCAGAGTCAAGATTCAAAGAAGGACTCACCTCCCCTAACAATTACTTTACACCTCACCTACCACCACACCTCCCAGGACCCGTGGAGAAATCCTGTACCTGAGAGGACGCTGGTCTTCTGGGCTACAACAGTTAGCTTTCCCTCCGAGCCTGAGAGGAGAGATGGCAAAGGTTCAAAATTCACACCTGCCACCGTTCCCAAGGGGACCATGTGTGTAATATCAAGATGCAGCTTCTGGCCCTAGCTGGGTTGGCTCAATGGATAGAGCATTGGCTTGCAGACTGAAGGGTCCCAGGTTCAATTCTAGTCAAGGGCACATGCCTGGGTTGCAGGCTCGATCCCCAGTACGGGCAGTAGTACTGCAGGAGGCAGGAAGCAGCCAATCAATGATTCTCTCTCATCACTGGTGTTTCTCTCTCTCACTCTCGCTCTCTTCCTTCCTCTCTGAAATAAAAATAAAAATATTAAAAAAAAAAAAAAAGATGTACCTTCTGATTCCGGAAGTAGCCTATTGTGAAGCTGGGTTTAAAATAATATTTACTAGCTTTTCCCCCCTAAAAACGATTCTTAGAGAAACGCAAGAAACAGAAAAAAATGTCAAGAAAAACATTTAAAAATCACCCCATGGCCACAAAGACTTGCTCACCTCCGAGGATGGCGAACAGGTGCCTGGTCACCGCTTCCATGGCGGAGGAGTCACTGCACTGGCGGGCCAGGTTTCGCAGTGCCAGCACCGCCTCGTCCATCAGGCGGGGACTGTTGGACCTCAGCTGACCTGGACACACAGACAGCCACTGCTCAGAAGCTGCTGAGGATCCAGGCTTTTATCTTTGTCTTTCCCGTGTTCCTGACTCTTCACTCCTAGCTCTAGTTCTCACAAAGGAGCTCAGGGAAGAAACTATGCAAGTGCAGTTTAGGGTAAAGCCTCATTTCTAACCTGAGCTGACCCCTTACCTGTTTCTATTAAAACCGGGACAAGTACAACCAAAACCCCAAGTGCCCTTCTAGGGGCTGGGGAGGGGTCAGGATACTCACCAGCCAGTCCTTTCACGATGTCCAGGGCATACTGGCTGAGGTCGAGAGTCACTGATGCCAGCAGACTGGAGATAGCTTAGGGGGACAGAAAGTAGTGACCACGTCAGTCACAGATATAACACCCATTTTTGGCAAATACCACCTGGCCTGCTGTTTAGACATGCACAACTGTGATTACTCTTCACCTCTTTATGGCCACCTGAGTGGTCACACCTTTGCCCCAAAGCTCTGCTGCAAAGCTGTACAGTGCCCCATCCCAATCAGCAAAAAAAGTGTCCCTCTAGCGTTCTACCTACACCTTTTAGCAAGATAAATAAAGACAGAGACTCAACTGCATCTCCTATGGTTTCAAGTGCCACCTCCACACTAAGTTCAAACTACCTAGAGCAGAGGTTCTTAACTTGAATGGTCTCCAGAAGGTTCTTGGACCTCTACAATTGTATGCAGTATCCGAAGCTGATACGCTTTTGTGCTTTCTTCTAGAAGAGGGCCGTGACTTTCAACATATTCTGAAAGAGTCCCTGATCTCTCCCCCAAAGTCCCAGTGAGGAAAACATGAACACATCCCTCACCCCACTCCCAACGCTTCCTGCTGCCAAGTGTCAGGGATGCTGCTCATCAAGCACCATCCCTCCCACTGCTCCGTTTGGCAACAACCTACTTTCAATAACATTCTCTGGACTCCTCAGTAGGGACTTCTGGATGGTGGGCAGGATCAGGTCCTTAAATTCCGAGTGGGACATGTATCGGAGCAGAGGGGCACAGTTATCCTAGGAGGAGAAGGAGTCAGGCACAGCCCTCACGGGAACAGACCAAGAATCTAGGAGAGCTCTGAATCACAGAAGTGAAAGTGGGGTTGAGCTTGTCCAGGTGAGTAAGTCCCACCTCTCACTCACCAATAGATACTTCTGAGGCTTCACTTTGCTCATCAGGATGTTCTTCACATAAAAATCCAGCAGGGCACTCTAGAGAATACAGAGACCTGGTGAGACCCTGACATTCTGAGTATCTCATCCCTGGCCTGTGAGATCCCTCTAGTGAGAGTGTCTCCAAAAAAAATACAAATCGGTGCCCCAAATTTCAGTGTTATGCAAAGACGTACCACAAGTCCGAAGTCCTTGGCGTGGCTCACGAGGCCTGCCTGCTACCCGGCCGACCGGCTGTATCTCACAACTCCTACCCCACTCAAGACTCTCCAATCCCACTGACCTCCTCCCGCAGACTGCTTTCTCTGCCCAAAATGCTCTTTCTCACCTCGCGACCGTGCTAAGGCTTATTCACTGTTTAGGTTCCTTCATCAGAGATGAGTTCCCTGACCCATCACCTAAGTAAGGTCCCCAGTTACAGAGTATCATGGTTGCTTGCATTTTCCCTCTGTAGTGTTTATCACAGATATAACCAGGGCAGGGATCGCAGCTCTGTGCATCCCCAGCACCTGGCACAGTGTTTGGCACACGGCAGCTGCTCAGCTGTGGGAGAATGAATGACTGCATGAACAGGCTATCATCACAAAACTATGCCAGGATTCTCCCCAAACCAGACATGGGGCAAAAACTTTCCAGCTTCTCAAAGTTCACATATCATGGCAAGTGCCAGGGTCCTGAGTGAGAAAGCCAACAAGCTCCAGACGAGGCGAGCAGCTGGGGCCAACAGGATCAACCCAGCTCCCCCTCCTCCCTTCCAGTGAGCCCACTTGCCTTGTGCTGGTTGACCACGCCCATCTCCTTGTGGCTCGTGCAGAACTGCACCAGCAGCCCCAGCATGCCTGCATAGTTCTGGTTGGGCTCTAGGCTGAGAATGGCTGCTAAGTACTGTTCCACCAGGCTGGGGTTCTGAGGAGGAAAAGTGTAAAGCAGGTGATGATGATGATGAGGTGAGGGCCTAGGGGTGGCAGAGAAGCAGCAATGCCCACCACCCCTGCTGCCTCCTGTCACCTCCTTCCACAGCTTGGTGAGCTTTTTCACGGCACCATCCACGGCGTGCTTGTGGGAGCCGCCCAGCACCTCCAGCAGGAGCAGGCACTGCACCTCCACCTGCAGGATAGGAGCGGCTCAGGTCAGCTTGGCCAAGACCTTCATCAGGCCTCCAAATCCTGGCTCCTCTCCACAAGGCCTCTTCCACTGGACTCCAGCCCTCCACCCTCTGGAATTACATCTGTTCACTCAAGCACTTTCTTAACAGTTATTTGTTGAGCACCCACTATGAGTCAAACAATGAAAATACACAGAGACCAAGACAGGCATGGTTCCTTGCTTTCATGTACCTTATAGTCAAGAGGAAGAAAAGGGTATTAAACAAATAAACACACAAATGAATAGATAATTCCAATATGTCTTACTACTGAGGCTACTTCGCATTTATGTGCATGACCCTCAGTTCCTACACACCTGGTCTGAGCCCATCTTCATGACAATTCTTTGAGATTGATGGGGGGTGGTACTTTTTCCCATTTCGCAGGTGAGGAAATAAGCTTAGAAGTACTTGGCCAAACCTCATGGCCAAGAATGAGGTCCACACCACACTTCTCAGACTCCTTTTCACTAAACTGTAAGTCCATTCCTCTTGCCTCCCTCTAAGAAGAGCTAGGCATTCAAAAGAACTACCCAGCCCAGCTGGTGTGGCTCAGTGATTGAGTGCTGACCTATGCACCAGGAGGTCGCCAGTTCAATTCCTAGTCAGGGCACATGCCCAGGCTGTGGGCTCAATCCCCAACGGTGGGGTAGGGATGGTTGTAGGGGATGCAGGAGGCAGCCAATCAATGTTGATGTTCCTCTTCCATCGATTTTCTCTCTCTCTCTCTCTCTCTCTCTCTCTCCCCCTTACCCTCTACTCTCTCCCTTCCACTCTCTCTAAGAAAATCAATGGGAAAAAATCCTTGGGTGAGGATTAACAAAAAAAAAAAGAAGAAAGGAGAGAATTTAAGGACCAAAACACTTGACAAGAATTCCATTCTATTAGCCAGTTCAACACTGAAATCCAAACACAGGGAAAGGAATGCTTAAAAACAAAATGATTCAAACAGGTGAAGGTTGTTGCTCTCATGCCTGTCCGCCAAGGTCCCACACCTCAGGACAATTCCAGCACCAAGAGCACGTTGCACAGAGAATGTGCCTGAACATGCCCCAACTCTGTGCAGAGCTGACCACGACTCCAAAGAGGAGGAACCTACCAGCTTGTTCCAGATGTCCCCCTGCCGCTTGGCTCTCGAGGGAAAGACGATGCGCACCAGGAGGCAGGTCCAGGACAGGGCCAGCAGGGCGGCCGAGCCGCTACTCTTACTACAGGGGGAGGAGAGGCAGGCAAGAGGTGAGTGCAGAGCAGCCTCCATCTTAAGGACAAATGGCCCCACAAGGCCCTGCTAGGTATGTAGGATCCTCCCTTGATCTATAACTGGGCAGAGCTTGAAACCAGCTCCCCAGAAACCATCTGTGACAATTCAGGACCGAGTGCAGGCCTCCTCAGCCAAACGACCATCTTTTTGCAAGCACAACTATAAAACAAAAAGAAAAGGATGGTTTCTCCCATCCCCTGCCTGCTGGGCACCTGGTTTCCCCTCCCGCCAGCCTGGCTCCTCCCTCCATTCAGAAGGCAGACTGCCGGGACCCTTCAGAGCTGCAAAGGGGAAAGGGACAGGCATGCTGACACTGCTCAATGCAGCTCACCTGCACCAGATCTCCCAAGTACGACTCTGTCACCCCCTGGGGGCCACCGCCTTTAAAACTTACCTGGGGACACCGGCCTTGGAGCCAATGCCTGAAGACTGCAGAGAGTGCAGAAGGTTCTTAGCAGTGGCTTCCGGCTGGGCCTCAGCCAACTGCTGGATGGCTGCCTGCAGGGCCCTGCGGGAGGCTGCATCTCTAGGGGAGGAATGAGGTGACGAGTGAGTATGGGGACAGGGGGAGGGACAAGACAGCTTAGGCCCAGCATGGGTCTGTCTCACAAAAATCGGGTTGCACTGTATTCCTGAGGATCAAAGATGATGGGATGAGGAAATAACTAGATAAATCTACCGCCTCCAGGAATTCTGGAAGTAGCTAACAAGGGCATATGAGCCATTAAAGCTGTAAGGGCAATACCTACGTTTAAGAAACACTATGGGCCTTAAACAAGACCAAGGCTTTTGTGTGCATGACTGATGCACTCATAACACGGCAGGCTCTTCACACTTTCTAACCACCACCTAAGAGGTTGGTAATAGGATCATCCCATCTGCATATGAGGAAACTGAGGCACAGAGAGGTTAAATAACTTGCCTGGGATTCAAAAGCTAGGATGTGACACAGCCCAGATTGGACCCAGGCAATTAGGCTCTATAGCCTGGGCTCTAACCACTACCCTCCACCACCACCTCTCTGTACAAAGTGCTCGGGACACTGGGCCTTTGGCCGGGATTCACCTGTATCGATGCAGAGTCAAGCAGAGTAACTTGCAGAGCCCTTTCACTGCGCCCTCTGGCAGATCTGAAACCAAAGATTACACAAAGCGTCAATGAAAACTACTTCGTGAACACCCGCCAGAGACGAGCATTGTCAGGCACGATCTCTGCCCACTGGACACTGCCTGTTCATTGGAAAGAGAATCCCAAGAGAAAAGAACAACAACAAATAGGACGTTAGGGAAACATGTGGTACAGAAAAGCTCGCAGGCGGACATTCGTTAAATAAAACTAAGGCCATACAGTAGCCTTGAGACTGACCGTGCTACTGAGTGGAGGAGCTGGCCTGCTGGGACTACTCTGCTTCTCCGTCGGGAAGCTGGCGGCCAGGTGTGTTTCATCGGCGATCATTCAGTGAGCTGCTGGCTTATGTAAGTGCCATTTTCTTTACGTATATTCTAACAAACAGCCTATAACCTGGCACAAAAATTAACGCACTAGGAGGGATAGAAAAGGGAACACCTGTACCTGGAGTGGCTTCTGATGGTTTTAAGGACGCAGACCTTGACCTACCAGATTAGGCGGCTATGGGGGAAATGGGAAGGGACATCGTGCTGAGTGGAGTTAAGCACAGGGGGAAGAATGCACAATGCCTGTTCCCGACACAAGAGGAGAAATAACAACATCCAACACCGCAAAGTGCCGGGTCCTGCTCTAAGCACTTCCCACGCATTAACCTATTGAACCCCCATGAGATGGGTGATTTTAAGACGAAGAAACCAAGACACAGGAAACTGAGCAGGCCAGCTGAGTGAAAGAGAGACTTTGATTGAACACTAGTGCTCACTAATGGAAAGCCGACCTGGAACAGGCTCTGCGTGCCAGACTGAAGCGCGCAGACGAGAAGGAGAGGGGGGTAGAGTAGGGGAAAGTGAGCTGCAGTGTAAGACAGGCTAACGTGCGAGGCCCCAAGAGCAGGAGGCGCACAAGGGGCTGCCGCAGTGCCCCACACTTCAGGGACATGCGTGACGAAGGGGAAATGAAGAAGGGGCAGAGACCCAGGCCCCCGGCCCAGAACACGGCATTGTGCCACTGGATTTGGGGCCATTTCAGTGACCGAGGAAAAGAGTAACAGGGGCTGGAGACGGGCTGCAGCTAAGAGACAGTAATAACAGCTGATGACACCGGGAGCTTACCAAAGCTGGCCAGGCGCTGTGTTAAGCACCACCCATACATGTTCTGCTCACTCACGCCTCACACCGACCCTGTGAGGGAGGCACTACTGCTACTGCCAGGCTCAAAGCAAGGAGTCAGGCTCAGACGGGTTAAGTAGCTTGACCCTGGTCACACAGACTATAAGTGGATGAGCCGTCTGACTCCAGAGCCGAGCCCTTCATCACTGGATGCTGCACTTGAGGCCCGTGACTGGAAAGATCAGGCACAGGAGAGGCTCCATCAGCAAGTGTCAGGGTTCAAGTGCAAGAAGGCAGGACTGAGGTGAGCATCAGAGAGGCCTTAGGGCAGGCTCGGCTGAGCCATGCTGACCTACGGCATCTAGCGTCACAGTGCTCTGAGAAAGTCTTCAACTCCTCCACCTAGCTGCAAATATCCTCACCTGCCTTTAGTTAACTCACTTGGTTACCTGCTATCCTAACACAAGGAGAGGCCAGAATAATGACCACTTTGCAGTAACTCCTGCTTATACTCAAAAAATTAGAAAATTGAGAACTAATGATTTTGTGTGGGAGTAGTTAACTTCCCACAATCAGCTTGCATATCAAAGGCTAGAAAACATTTTACAAATATAATTCACCTTGAACAATAGAAGTTCAGGGTGAATGAAGAGTAAAATCTCCCTAAAAGGTCTTAGAAATTCATGAACTTCACCCATACCCATCGAACTCCTTACTCCATAAAATGGGAAAGTGTAGTATTCAGCAGTCAGCCAGCAGTTGGGGCAGCTATGAGAGTTCAGAAGATGAGTTCAGATAGCAACTTGTCACACAACAGCCTTTTCTAACTACAACCTTATTGAGAAAAGTGACCAGGAAGACTTTTGAAGGCGCCATAAAAGTCACACAATGAAGCATTAAGACATGGGAGACTCTCTTAGATGCTCACAAACAACAATTTACTTCACTTACACACCATTTTAACAAGCTTGGGTATGTTACCAGGAGACAGAGAAGCAGCCAATGAGAACTTAGGTGAAAAAGTGGTAAAAAGTAGGCTCTTGACTAATCCTATCCTATCCTCCTATATAATAAAAGGCTAATATGCAAATCGACTAAACGGCGAAACAACTGGTCACTATGATGCGTACTGACCACCAGGGGGCAGACGCTGAACGCAGGAGCAGCCCCCTGGTGGTCAGTGTGCTCCCATAGGGAGAGTGCCACTCAGCCAAAAGCCCTGAGCAGGGCTCACAGCTGGCGAGCACAGTGGCACTGGCAGGAGCCTCTCCCTCCTTCATGGCAGCGCTAAGGATATCCGACTGCTGGATTAGGACTGCTCCCTCTGGGAAGCGGGCCTAAACCAGCAGTCGGACATCCCCAGAGGGCTCCTGGACTGCAACAGGGTGCAGGCCAGACTGAGGGGACACCCCCAGTGCACAAATTTCGTGCACCGGGCCTCTACTAAGAAGTAAAAGCTGACACAAAGGGAGATTCAATATTCTACAACCACAGTTCTCAAACTTCAGCAAACACAAGAATCACTGTGCAGGCTTGTTAAAACACAGATACTGGGATTGCTTCCCTTTCCCACCCACTCCCCAATATACGGTTTCTGAATTGGTGTTGCTGGGTGGAGCTGAAAAATCTGTATCTCAAACAAGTTCTGAGGTGATGCTGCTGCTGCTGGCCTGGGGACCACACTTTGAAAACCACTGCTGTATTGCAAAAACACCAAAGGAAATTCAAAACTAATTAGGATTGTTGGATGAAGGCAAACTCACATACCCCAATAGATTTCAGGGACAGCCCTCCATTACGGTACAAAATCAGGATGACTGTATGTGCTTAGCATTTCCTAAAATGTGGTCCCCAGACCCTGAGCACATTGTAAAAAAAGAGGGGGGGAGGGAAAATATGGGATTAAAGAAAGGTTAATAAAATTAAAGCACCTCCCTGGAATATGTTGTGTATCTCCCAGTGGGCATTAGAAAATGTGACATGTCCCACAGGTAATGGATTATGGGATCCTTCACTGGCCAACCTCCTGCTACCACCTTGCTGAGTTCCACAGAACACCGACTGGGGAAATGTTTTTGCCTCTGGTAAATTACTTAAGAAGGATTTTTGGTGTCTCTTAGAACTATTTCTAATCAAAAACACTTAAAACTGTAAAAAGCTTTGGTATCTAAATGGATAAACGCTCCACCAACCCTACTGTTTCATTGCAGATTGTAATAAGCAAATACAGAAAGTCAAAGCAGGGAGAAGAGGCCTTGGCTATAAACAGAACACAATTCATTTTGAAATGGAATCATCTCTAGGCCACATGGATGGGAAATAAATACCTTTTCCAGCAACACATTTCCCCAGTTCACTGAGGATTTCTCTCCGTTCCTTCACACTGGCTGTTGTCACCTTCCCTGCAAAACGCTTTAGTGTCTCAGAAACCTGTGAAGACCAAGGCCACAGAGAAAGGTTCAGCAGTCAGACTGCAAAACAGTGAGTGTGTACGCGCAGAATTCAGGGAAGAGCTCTCTAGCCCCGGGCTTCTCAGCCTCCAGTACTGACACTTGGGGCAGCATCACTCTTTGTCGGGGGCAGCTATCTCTATCAGCCTCCACCCACCAGCAGGCCACGCCTTCCACCCCAGGTGTAACAACCCAAATTGCCTCCAGATATTGTCAAAGGTCTCAAATCACCCCTAGTTGAGATGTGTTGCTTTAACCCAGTGGTTCTCAACCTTCCTAATGCCATGACCCTGTAACACAGTTCCTCATGTTGTGGTGACCCCCAACCATAAAATTATTTTCGTGGCTGCTTCACAGCTATAATTTTGCTACTGTTATGAATCGTAATGTAAATATCTGATATGCAGGGTGTATTTAGGCGACCTCTATGAAGGGGCTGTTCAACCCCCAAAGGGGTCACGACCCAGGTGGAGAACCGCTGCTTTAACCCAACCAGCCAACTGGTCAATGTAACTTACACTTGAACCAAAGAGGTAAGACAAAAAGCAAAAACCTCAGGACAGAAAATATCTGTTCAGAATGATGCAAATTCTAGTGAGGACCTATTATGTGCCATGTACGTCCCCTTTATATTATCTCACTTAAACCTCCCGCAAGGGGCAAGTCAGTAGTGGAGCAGAGCACAGTAGCTAAGGGGTGAAGAAAGATTAAAAGATTGAATCCCAGCTCTGCCTCTCACTAGCTGTGGACATGTAACTTAAATTATGTCATCTCCGTGGTCTTCAGTTTCTCCATCTATACAACACAGGCAATAGCATCTACCTCATGACTGTTATGGCTCATATGACTACATCCATGTGAGACAATGAATGAGAGCATTTACTCTCACCCTGAGCCCAGAGCTAGCTACTACCACCAACCAGCCTTCGAGGCAGGCAGCAGCGTCCCTACTTTACAGGTGGCAAAGGAACTAACTCTGAGAAGGAAATCGTTGCCCAACTGGAGTTGAGAACCACAACACCTGCATTTTTAAAAGTAAATCTGAAACCAGTAGGTCTATACACTGATGCTAACAAGTCCTTAGCTTTCAATCCTCATCCTAGTCACCACAGCTGCACCAGCTGCACAGGGACACGGCCTAAGACTCAGAGAGGAGGGTGGTATGCAAACATTCCTCACTATGCTCCTGAGAAATGTTCTACACAGCGGGCAGGTTGTGGACCGGGGCATAATACCCAAGTAACTAACACACTGGTGCCACCATCTTCCCGAGTGTATTCCACAGACAGGCCTTACCAGTAAAATAAGGTTCAAGGGTGCCAAAAAATAAAATGCTGTTTTCCTTATACTTCTCTCCTTGCTATAATTCTTTTGGCAGTGAGTAAACTCATGTCCAAAACTGTCTTCTGCATCAATGATTTATATGCATATAATTAAATAGTGTATGTCGAAGAATTCTGGGAGGTTTGATATAAAGACAGCCTCACCGATTCTGGCTGATTATTTTGGTAGTTATCTCCATATCGATTAATAGCTTGCTTGTGCCCTAGCCGTTTGGCTCAGTGGTTAAAGTGTTGACCCACTGACAGAAGGGTCACGGTTCGACTCCAGTTAAGAGCACGTAACTCAGTTGCAGGCTCGATCCCTGGCCCTGGTCGGGCATGTGCGGAGAGGCCACCAATCAATGTGTCTCTCTCACACTGATGTTTCTCTCTTTCCCCATCTCTCCCCCTCCCTTCCACTCTCTCTGAAAATCAATGGGGAAAATATCCTTGGGTGAGAATTAACAAAAAAAATTTTTTTTAATTTTTTTAAATAACTTGCTTGTGCTGTCACTTCTTCACTTTTTCAGTTTTGTCTTTCTACCATAGCTCACCACATGTTCCCCATACAAGTCCTCAGTTTCATAATATGGGCTTGCCCAGTAGTCAATGTTAACATTATATGTAAATAATATTAACTTCTGTTTAATAAACTTTTACTATCCTGCACAGCTTTTTAAATAAACCCTCAAGTTTGTAACTGCACTTTCTCACCTCACCTCGGTTTGCCTTGTTACCCACTTGAGACTGTCAGAACAACATTGGGGCAGGCACACTAAGATCCTTCAAAAAGTCACTGGCTGGTGAGATCAGAAGCAAACAGCTTTAAAGTTCACAGCTTCTCTGAGTAGCACTGCCCACTAGAACCTTCTGTGAAGATGACTATGGTCTTTTGCACTGTCCAATGCAGTAGCCACTAGCCACTTGTGGCTACCCATGCACTGAAATGTGCCTAGTACAACTAAAGATCTTATTTTTAATTTTTACTAACACACGTGACTGCTTGACTATTAATTAGCCACGTGAACAATACAGCTCTAGTGGGGATTTTTGCACTTTAGAGAATGTTAAACATTCAATATGTGTCCAGCAGTTCTCAACCTGTGGGTCGTGACCCCTTTGGGGGTCGCCTAAATACATCCTGCATATCAGATATTTACATTACGATAACAGTAGCAACATTACAGTTATGAAGTAGCAACGAAAATAATTTTATGGTTGGGGGTCACCACAACATGAGGAACTGTATTCGCGGCATCAGGAAGGTTGAGAACCTAGGGGTTAGTGTCTAAACCCTTTAAAAATACCCAAGACGAAGAAGCTTTCAAAATATTTCAACTTGGAGAAGTACCTGCCCTTGCACAGGAGACTCCCAAGTATCTCTTGAATGTTTGGGTGAAGAGGTCACCATATCACAATCCATGAATGTCCGCACCCTGGAGACCCGCGTGCGCCCCGCTGTCCCTTAGGTGCCTGCTTCTTTCCCCCTAATGTTGCCTTTTTACTCTAAAACACAACTAACTGCAAACGAGGCCGGGTGGGATGCAGGCGTTTTCCCCAGTCCTGCCCTGACTGCAAGGCAGCCGCAGCTCACAACACTCCCGGGCGACAAGGCTCTTCCTCGTGACTTTTTAATCTAACCCTCAACCTAACAGCAACCAACACACAAGGAGCTCTATTCACCCCCCGAGTCCTCACGACACCTCATACGATCGGCGTTATTTTAACCGCATTTGATAGATGAAAAGACCGAGCCTTGGTGGGTTAAGTCACTTGCCCGGCGTCTCACAGGCTGAGTCCGTGCACCCAGTAGGTGCCCCGGAGACATGCGCTGAACGTTCAGTCAAGGGGCAGCTGGCCCGGCCGGGCTCCCGGAGCGGGCTTCGGGCAGATGGAGCAGAGTCTCCCAGGGGTGGACGTCCGCTACTTCAGGGTCGGGAAGGGCCCCGCCGGCTCCAGCTGCCGGAACCCGGGCCGCAGCCCCCGACTCCTCCAGTCCGCGCTCAGTCTGCGCCGCCCGGGCCGGGGGCCGGGCCGGACTCGGAGCCGTGGGAAGCCGGACCGAGGGGGCCCCCCATGCCGCCGCCACCCCCCGGAGCCCCGGGACTGGCGACTAGAGTGGTCCCGCCCGGGGGCCGCCGTCCACGCCCAGTCGCTGGCCGCGTTGGCCCCGGGGACACCCGCCTCACCTGCGTGTCCGCCGCCATCCTACCGGCGCTGACTCCGGAACTGCTTCCGGAGCGCTTCCGGGTCACGGCGCGGCCCACGCGGCAGGGCGAGGCCGGGAGTTCGCGGCCGCTGCACCGCCCGGGCTTGGAAGCCAGGAGGGCGGAAGGCCCACCACCGAGGCCCGAGGCCTGCCCCGGCCCTCGACCCCCGGCCCCCGGCCCCCGGCGCCCTTCTCAGCCTGGCCTCGGGGACCAGGGGGGCTCGTCACTCAGGGAAACCGCCCCGCAGCCTCCAACCCACTTGACCCGCGGCTCATTTTTAGAGAAACGCGCTTCCCGGATGGCAGGAGCCGAACTGGGTAAAAGGGAGACCGGAAACTAGCCTCTAGCCCGCGGTGGACACGTCAGGATTGGAACACGAAGGTGGATGTGGCGGCCAGGGGAGGCCTCCGGAGCCGAGCCGCTGCCCAAGGGGACACGAGGCCCCCGCTGGGCACCGGAGCCAAGGCCCCCGGCGGGCGGGCGGGCGGCCGGGCGGCCGGCCAGGCCTCAGGGTTCTGCAGCTGTTATTGGCCCTCTAACGAGCAATGGTCAGATTCACCCTTTAACGGGCAGCATGTTTTTAAAATCACCACCAGTTTTAAAACACCTGGAGCTCACCGAGCCTGACGTTAAACCCACTCAAAGAACCTTGGGGCCCAGGCGGTGTGGCTTGCGGTTGAGGGTCAACCTAGGAAGCAGGTCAGTGGACTCCGGGCCAGGACACGCGCCTGGGCTCAAGCTCCAGTGCGGGGCGTGCAGGGGACAGCCGACCAGTGATTCTCTAACACTGATGACCTTTCTCTTCCTCTCTGAAATCAGTAAAAATATTAAAGAAAAAATCTTAAGAGGAACCCAGACTAGTAGCCCATGGCCATGATAATTCTAATACAATAAAAATGTCCCAATAAAATTGTTATTAAAAGAAAAACAAATAGTGAAAGCTGGCTGGGCCTGAAAAAGTATCCATGTTACTAGGAGACCAGCGCTTCATTTATAAAGAAGATTCCCAAATGTCAACTCCAAATAAAGCTGTATGGTTTTAGTTTCTATTATGTAATACTATCAACCTCAGAACACACAAAATAAAGAGTCCAGAGACTTTTAAGAGAAGTAAGCTTTATTTCCTTGTTTCTCAAATAGTTGGCTGAGCTGGTTGCTTTTTGGTACTTAATCAAAGAGACCAAATCCCATATCCTCATCCGACTCCTCCGACTCTTCCTTTGCTTCAACCTTGGCTGGGGCTGCAGCAGCAGCAGGAGCAGCAGTGGTGGCAGCGGCCACAGGGGCAGCAGCCACAAAAGCAGATGGATCAGCCAAGAAGGCCTTGACCTGAAGGGGAAAAGTTCAGTCAAAATGGTCATCCACAACCCATCAGCCTTTGTGAGGCTCCAGATTAAGGAAAAACAAATTTCCAAGCCTCCCTGCAAGTGGCCAGACAGGACAACAGCTTGGGCATGACCTTGTGAGCTTATGCCCAGCCCTTACCCATCAACTAACCTAACCCTCTGAGGATCTAGGGTAAGGTGACCAGATTTTAACATTGGTAAAGCAGGACACCATTGACCACTTGGCCACTGAAAACCCTATCTTCCCTTCCCGTTCTCCTGCCATTCCCTAGCTTGTCGTGCACTCTTTCCAAAAATCGGGACTTTTTTAAAACGCTGCGGGACAAATTGTTAAAAATCGGGACTGTCCCACCAAAAGCGGGACGTCTGGTCACCTTAATCTAGGGTCTCTTGTCATTTCTAAAGTCAAGGACACATATCCCATGCCCCCAACCTCTCAAGTATACATTCAAAAAATGTTATCTGTGCCCTAGCCTGTTTGGCTCAGTGGCTAGAGCATCAGCCTTCGGACTGAAAAGTCGGGATTCAATTCCGGTCAAGGGCACATGCCCGAGTTGCAGGCTCAATCCCCAGTAGGGGGCGTGCATTGATGTTTCGCTTTCTCTCCCTCTCTGAAATCAATAAAAATATATCTGAAAACATTATCTGCTACTAAAATATGATCATAAAAGCGATCCCTTAGCAGGCTGCCATTTATAGCCCTGCTGTCAGACCCACATGGTCCCAGTAGGTTCTTTTACCTTTTCAGCAAGTGGGAAGGTGTAATCAGTCTCCACAGACAAAGCCAGAACTCGCTTGTACCCATTGATGATAGAATGGGGTACTGATGCAACAGTTGGGTAGCCAATCTGAAGGCATACGCTGGCAACATTGCGGACACCCTGTGGAGGGAAGGGAAAATTGTATTTTAGGTGAGATGTCTTAGAGAAAAGAGAAGATGGTGAAGTCTCCTTGCTGGACTAGCATCTTAGTCTCACACGGGGGTACTTCACACCACATGCTCTGGAGGGCAATTCAAACCCGGTAATTCATAAATGCTTTTTGTCCTTATCCCCATCATTGGTATTACTATACCATGATGATGATTACTACAAAAGCCACTATTTTGTAAAAAATATAAACTATTGCCCTAACCAGTTTGGCTCAGTGGATAGAGCGTCGGCCTGCGGACTCAAGGGTCCCAAGTTCGATTCCGGTCAAGGGCATGTACCTTGGTTGCGGGCACATCCCCAGTGGGGAGGGTGCAGGAAGCAGCTGATCAATGTTTCTCTCTCATTGATGTTTCTAACTCTCTATCTCTTTCCCTACCTCTCTGTAAAAAAAATCAATAAAATATATTTTTAAAAAAAATATATATATATATAAACTATTAACATGACCATTAAGTTCCATGAGAAAAATGTTTAAATGAGAACTTTCCACCCACTAGTGAGACGTCCAAAAAATAGCTAGAGTGAATCCTGTTATTCCAAGCCCTCGAAGAGCCCTATGTGCCCAGCACTGCTCTAAGGTTTCACACTCATTAGTTCACTCATCCTCAGCAATCTTTTATCATCACTGCCATTTCACAGATGAGGAAACTCAGGACAGCCATGAAACTGTCCGTGGTTACACACTCGATTTCAAAGGAGTGGCCAGGACTCGGTCTGAAGCCAGGCATAGTGTCAACCGCTAATGTAAGAGCGTGGAATGGGCGACATGTACCTCCAGGAAGCGGGAATGCAGAGTTTCCTCTGTGATGTCCAGCACTTCCGGGTTGTAGATGCTGCCATTGTCAAACACCTGCTGGATGACCAGCCCGAAGGAGAAGGGAGAGATGTTGAGCATGTTCAACAGCGTGGCTTCACTGGCTCCCACCTTGTCCCCGGTCTTAATCAGCTGCACATCACTCTGCAGGACAAGGGAACAAGTTAGCACGAACTTCGGCAGGTTGACAGCCACCAAGGGGTGGGGTCCCGCCCCTACGGGCCTGGCTAGTACTGGCAAGCCAGGCCCACTCACCAGGATTTCGATGGTGCCCCTGGAGATTTTAGTGGTGATGCCCAAAGCCTGGAAGAAGGATGTCTTCTCTGGCCCCAGACCGGTGTTCTGGGCTGGCACAGTGACTTCACACGGGGCAATGGCACCAGCACGGGCGGCAGCTGGCACCTGAGCGAAAATGAGAAATGTGAGCTCTCCGCCCAGACACAACCTGAGATTTGGCTTTTCAGGAGCCAACACAGACAAGGTCTCTCAGCCCGAGTCTCCTCTCACCTTATTGGCCAGCAGCATGTCCCGGATCTCAGCGAGGTCCTCCTTGGTGAACACAAAGCCCACGTTGCCCCGGATGTGAGGCAGCAGCCTGCAAAGAGAAGGTCACAGAGACGGTCACCTTCCAGCACCATTCTTCCCCTGGAAAGGGGAGAAGGCCCCAGAGGAAGAAAGACAAAGATGCCCGGAGAACTGACGGACTTCTCCAGAGCCGGGCTGTTTTCCAGGTGTCCTCGGATGGCCTTGCGCATCATGGTGTTCTTGCCCATCAGCACCACAGCCTTCCCGCGGAGGGACATGCGGATCTGCTGCATCTGCTTGGAGCCCACATTGTCTGCTCCCACAATGAAGCATTTTGGATAATCATCCAGAAGTTGCTACAAAAACCAGGCAAAAACAAGCCAAGTTTAACAGGAGGAAAGAAGGGGGAGGGGGAGACATCAGGGGATAGATCATCGGCCCGATACGCCAGGGTTTCAAGTTCAATTCCCAGTCAGGGCACACACGAGAATCAACCAATGTTCGTCTCCTGGCTGGCTCCCAAAACCAAAAACAAACCAAAAAAAAGAATCAACCAATGAATGCATCAGTAAGTAGAACAAACTGATGCTTCTCTCTCTAAAAACCAATCGATAAAGTTTTTTAAAAATCAGGAGAAACCAACCCCACAATGGCTTGTTTCCAACTCACTCCCTTTCTTCTATGCTTTTGGTTTTTTTAATTTTTTTTTTATTGATTTCAGAGAGGGAGAGATAGAAACATGGATGAGAGAATCATTCATCGGCTGCCTCCTGCATGCCCCCCGACTGGGGATCGAGTCTGAACCTGGGCATGTGCCCTCGACCGGAATCAAACCCACGACCCTTCAGTCCACAGGCCAACGCCCTATTCATTGAGCCAAACCGGCTAGGGCTCTTCTATGCTTCTGAAGCGACTCCCATTGGGCCAACTGCTCCCACTCGGAGCCACCTGGGTCAGTAACACTGAGATTTGTCAAAGACCTGCTTGCTGAGTATGGAGTTAAAAACTGGGTTGGTACATTCAATCAGGAGAGTTTTCATTTTAGCTCTCATTTTTTAACTTTCCCCAATTATGAGATACGTTTCTGACTCACTAAAATGACTTCACAGAAAACGACAGTCCACATTCGCCGGCATTCACAGCACTCCAAACACGGCATAAAGCAAATACCACAAAACCTGACCGGTCAAATCTAGGTTCGCGAGCGGGGCTATTGTACCATCCTGGTAAGCAGGGCGGACCCAGCGTTCACTTAGACGTTGGGTTTCTTGACCGGCAGGACCTGAATGTGCACCAACTGGGCTGAGTCACTCATTGCCTCGCGCCTTCCCAGAGACGGGAGCGGAGAAGTAAAGGCATGATGAGCGCTGAGGGCCGGACAGACCTGGGGACGGACGCCACTCAGCTCTCAGGAGCCAAGGGCTGCAACAGGTGGGGGTGGATCGCACATCTTGGGAAATCCTGGGAGGGCGCGTGGGATTTGCCTAAAACGGCCCGACTCAGGGCCCGGCACATGGGCGCTGACGTCCCTCTCAGCCCGCGGCTGAGGAGCCCGATGGCGGCCGCGACCCAGCCCGCACTTACGATGATCTTAAGGAAGTAGTTGGACTTCCAGGTCGCCCTGTCTTCCCTGGGCATCACGGCGGTGCGTCAGGGATTGCCGCGCAGGGTTTAAAGACGATGTCACTGGGGAGAGAGAGGAGGCTCACGCATCCCGCCCCCCGCCCCGCCGGACTCCAACCCGAGGCTCATCCACGGAGCGGCCCCGCGTGGAGCCCGCCCGCCCGGCCTGGCTGCGCCTCGGCCGCAGCCCCAGGCCGCAGGAGCCTGGACCCCGCGGCCTCCTCGCTTCCCCGCAAAGACGCCCGTCCTTCCCGGCGCCATTTGGCGGCCACACGAACCTCCCACGAGGACGCCTGGCGAGAGGAAGGCCGTGCGCCGGCGCGCACCTTTTATAAGGAAACGAAGCAGCCAATCAGAAGCATCAGGCAGCACCCCCACCTATTGGCTGGCGCCGACGCCTGTCTGGCGAAGCAGAGAGAACGCAGGCAGCCATTGGATGACATAGCTGCCACTCCGGCCTACGGGAAGCCGCCTTCAAGTACGGAAGTTGAGGAAGCGCTGCCTTGTTGGAGGCGCTTTCTCCGAGCTGCTGCCGTCTGCTGGGCTGGAGCCGCTTTGCGAAGGCGCTGGAATCTGTGGGCTTCGTCCCTGTTTCCGCTGCCCGGCACGTCGCAAACTAGAGTAGGACGTGGAGCGAGAAGTAGTGGCACTGGCCTTTGAAACACAATGGTCTCTTTCCCCTCTATAGCTGTCCTCCCCCCCACCAAACAGAAGGATCATTTAAAACAGTCGGATCAAAAAATAAGTAAATAGGACAGTCAGATCATTTCCTCATCTGTTCAAAATTCTTCAAAGGCTTCCCATTTCCCACAAAGTAAAAAGATTAAAACTTAACTGGCCTACAAGTCCCTACATCAAGCATGTCAAACTCGGGACCCACGGGCCACATGTGGCCCACAACAAATATTTTTGCAGCCCAGCCAATACAACGGTATGTAAGAAATGTTTTAATAAAAATTTCATAACTTGGTTTTTACAACATTCAGTTATACATAGTCTACACCTATAAAAGAGTAACATGCAAATTGGTGTCACTGCTATGCCCACCAGCCAATCAGAGCAATATGCAAATTAATCCAACAAAGATGGCGGTTAATTTGCATACACAGGCGGGCAGCAAAGACTGAAAACTGCATTGAAGGAAGCCAAGTGCTGCAGAAGGGAGCCAAGGGCAGCAGAGACCGTGGAGAAGGGTGGGAGCCGAGGTGGCAGAGATGGGAGGGAGCGAGGCAGCAGAGAAGGGAGCGAATTATGCCTCAGCAGGCTTCACTCCCTTCTCTGCTTCACTCCGGCTCAGGAAGCCCTATTCTTGCAGGAATCTTCCTGCAACAGGCCTCTAGCTAATGACGGATACTATCATCGTGTTGCATTCATTTCCCTTACGCACCTTACGCACAGGCGAACCATTTCTCTCTACTAATAGTGAATATTTTAGCAGCCGATGGCCTCGTCATTAGTTTTGGACTGACTTGTTCTGTGTGCAAAACAGGAAATATTTCGCTTTCAGAGAACAAGAAAAATAGGTTTATTTGCATTACGCTTATTAATTTGTGTAGTTATTCAGTGTCTGCTAAGTTAACGTTCAAGAAAAAATATTAATTTTTATTAAAATGTTCTATTATTGTATGTTAACGGTTATTCATTTATTTCAGCCCTTTGTATTCAGCATGTCTCTATTGAAATAAACCTACATTTCTATGAAAATTGAAGCTTTCGTTTTTTTGCGGCCACAGAAACTTAAACCTTGTTTATTTGGCCTGTGTTAGCCTTTGAGTTTGACATGCTTGCCCTACATCATCTGCTCTCCTCCTCTACTCTTATAATCGTATCTCCTATTTTTTTACTGACTCATTCCCTTCCAGCCAGATGATGTGCCCCTTGAGGACTTGTACACCAACTGTTCCCTCTTCCTGGAAGGCTCCTTGCCTATATCCACATGTGTGACACCTCCATCACAATTTGACTCAAATATCACCTGCTAAACCACACCTACTCTGATTTGATTTATTTAAAATTACTACCAAAAAAAATTTTTTTTTTAAA
>PVJC01011909.1:0-40655 GCA_004026665.1 Murina feae | reverse complement strand
ACTCATGGAGGCGTGTGTGTGGTGCTCCCGTGATCACGGACCTACTTCCAGGCTGCAGGACAGCCTGGGGGCCTGGGCTGGCTTGCTCCCCCAGGCCCCGGCTGCCCTGCCGCCTGAAATCAATGGCGGAGGCTCGGGCACTCACGGAGGCGTGTGTGCCCAAGTCCCCACAATCATAGACCTACTTCCAGACTGCTTTCTGCCTGGAGGTGTGCGCCTGCGGGCGGTTGCTCCTCCGGCCCCCCCACCCGTGTGGCCTGCAGGAAGGCAACAGATGGCGGCAGCAGTCAAGCCTCCGGGTGTCCGCTGCCGCCATCTTGGCTGGGCTAATTTGCATACAGCCGCTCTGATTGGCTGGTGGGCGTGGCTTACCCCGTCCCGGAGAAACGGTTAATTTTACTATTTCGCTTTTATTAGTTTAGATTATTACGCGCGCAGAGAAAAAACTATGTTTCAGGTTCTGGGCCCCCATATGGAGGAACTTTCCCTATTTGTACCTTTTTATCCTCTTTGTCTTCCAAAGATGGGGTTTTCCCGGTCCCCCTTGCAGGTTCTTAAAGACTCCCCTATGTGCTGGGGCTTTGAGACCTCAACCTCAGGCTTAGCCTGGCGCCAGCCCTGATGACTTCGTCCGGGGAAGGTTTAATGGCCTCTCTGGGATGGGAGTCGTCTTATTTTCCGTATTATTTAAGCCAGCAAGCACTTACAGAAGCCGAAACGGCAGGGTTAAAACTTCAAACAGCATTTTTTTGTATGAGATGGACGCTTCACTGGAACCGGACAGTTCGGTAAGTGGATCGCGGGAGCCACGTTCTCTCTGTGGGCCTGGGAGGGTGCCGCCACGCAAAGCGGGGAGGCGCGAAGGGTCCCTGTGGAACTGGATGGCGTCCTAGAGCTGCCGATGGGCGCGTAGAGAACCATTTACAGACACGTGCCCGTCCACAGGTCCGCATCTGGTCACACGTTTGCTCACTCTGTCAGCAGTGAGGGCCTCCACGCTAGGACTCCCAGCAGCAAGGAGCCATCCAGTGCCACGTCTTGGTTTCCACATCCCTTCCCAAGGAGAGAGTTGGAGAAATGACGGATCCTAGGGCTTGAGCAGAAAACATACAAGATGAGCCTGGAGCATCTTCTAAGGCCAGAGAGCAGGGAAGTGCCACACACACACGCACACACACTGTCCAAGGGGCACAGGAGCCCACCGATAACGCTCCGAAAGGCCAACGCTGCAACCAGTAGAGCAACAAAATACCATAGTGTCGGGTTATAACCCAAAGTATAAATATCACCCGTCCATACTGACATAGACAAGTGATTAAATAAGTGAGGAGAGGAGACAAATCTCTGTGCAGAAGAATTCCAAATAATTGACAGGACTACAGGAGCTGGCGCATGACCCCACCCATAAGTGTGGGCTGCACCTGGGACTTCCTGCTGAGGGAGACAGCGCAGGAGGTGGGGGAGAGAGTACCGTTACAGTGGACAGGCCTGGTAAACATGACCCCAGGCGGTGGTCAAGGTCAACGTCAGCAGGATGAATCAGGCTAGCGGCACGTACCCTTGGATGCGTTAGAATGCCGCTGTGCTGCTGTGGTTTTCCTCCCAATAACCCATAACCAGTCTAACTATGAGGACCCCATCAAGCAAGCCCACAGCGAGGCACCCTGAAAATACCCAGCTCTTCAGAACTCAAGGTCATGCAAAACAAGGGAAGTCTGAGGAACGGTCAGAGGTTAAAGGGGCCTCCGGAGTCCTAGCCGGTTTGGCTCAGATAGAGCGTCAGCCCCGTGGACTGAAGGGTCCCGAGTTCAATTCCAGTCAAGGGCACATGCTTTGGTTGCAGGCGCGAGCGATCCCAGGCCCTGGTCGGGACGCGGGCAGGAGCCAACTAATAGATACATTGATGTTTCTCTCTGCGTGTCTCTCCCCGTCCTTTCTACTCTCTCTAAAAATTAATGGGAAAATATCCTCGGGTGAAGGTTTAACAGAGAGAGAGGACGGGGTGGGGGGAGGTAGAGAGAGACAGAGAGAGAGAGAGAGAGAGGAGACCTAATGATCAAATGTGATGGGGGATCCTGGATAGGATCCTGGCACAGAGAAAGGACATTCATTGGGTAAAGATATAAGGAAATCTGAGTCAGCTAGTAATAATGGGCCAACACTCATTCCTTAGATGACCCATGTGCCCCAGGAAGACATTGGGTGCAGGGTGAAAGGGAACTGCCCTCCCTTTGTGGCTTTTCTGCAGATTTAAACTATTCTAAAATAAAAGTTTATTTTTAAACCCTCTTCTGAGGATGTGGGGAATGGGATGAGATAGACCAGAAGATATTCTCAGTAGGTCAGCGTGATTGAGCTGGCTGCTTTCCAGAGTTCGCTTTACCCAGAGGGGTGAGTGCATGTGTGCGTGCGTGCGTGCGGGATGTGTCCATATGTGTCCTCTAGTCTCACGTACGTTAGAGATTCTGCTGGAAAGCTTACAGTAGGTCCTCATATGAAAAAGAAAAGAACGCTAGCAGGTTTGGCTCAGTGGGTAGAGTGTCAGCCTGTGGACTTAAAGGTCCCAGGTTCGCCCGAGCTCGTTTGGCTCGGTGGATAGAGCGTCGACCTTCGGACTGAAAGGTCCTGGGTTGGATTCCGGTCAAGGGCACATGCCCGGGTTGTGGGCTTGATCCCCAGTGGGGTGGGGGCGTTGCAGGAGGCAGCTGATCAATGATTCTCTCATTAATGATTCTCTCTCATCATTGATGTTTCTATCTCTCCCACTTCCTTCCTCTCTGAAATCAATAAAAATATATTTAAAAAAATAAATAAATAAAATAAAGGCCCCAGGTTCCATTCTGGTCAAGAGCACATACCTCAGCCCTGACTGGTTTGGCTCAGTGGATAGAGCATTGGCCTGTGGACTGAAAGGTCCCAGGTTCGATTCCAGTCAAGGACATGTACCTTGGCTGTGGGCACATCTGGAGTGTAGGATGTGCAGGAGGCAGCTGATTGATGTTTCTCTCTCATCGATGTTTCTAACTCTCTATCCCTCTCCCTTCCTCTCTGTAAAAAATCAGTAAAATATATTTTAACAACAACAACAACAACAAAAAGAGCACATACCTCAGCTGCAGGCTCCTCCCTGGCCAGGGCATGTGCAGGAGGCAAGCAATCGGTGTGTCTCTCTCACATCCATGTTTCTCTATCTCCCCTCCCTTCCACTCTCTAACAATCAGTGGAAAAATATCCTCATATGAGGATTAACAACAACAACAAAACCCACACAAAGCAACCCAAAACATAAATACCACACCACTACGCTTCAGCTTAAACATTACTTTCTCGGCTGTGCCAATAACCAAGTGCCTACAACAGTGCTCAGCACACAAACACTCACCAAGCACTTGAATGAATGATTGAATGAATGAATGAATGAATGAATGAAACCAGACTCCTTTTCACACCCTGGGAGCCCCCTACTTTTCTTCTGTAGTACCCATCACAAATCACAGCCATTCACGCAGCACTGGGGTGACTGTCTACTCTCAATACGATTTTCAACATTTGCATCCAATACATTTTTATTGATTTCAGAGAGAAAGGGAGAGGGAGAGAGAAATAGAAACATCAATGATGAGGGAGAATCATGGATCAGCTGCTTCCTGCACGTCCCCTACTGGGGATCGAGCCGACAACCCAAGGCATGTGCCCTTGACCAGAATCGAACCTGGGGCCCTTCAGTCCCCAGGCCAACACTTTATCCACCGAGTCAAACTGGCTAGTGCTGTGCCATAACTTTCTGTGGAGTTTGACAAATGCGACATGTCACGTGTCCACCATTATCTTATCTTATGGGAGATAAACACCCCCTTGCTTCATCCATTCAACCTCTCTGCTTCCCTAGTCCTCTGGCAACCACTGGTCCCTTTACCGTCTCTGTAGTTGCCTTTTCAGAATTGTCACATAAATGGAATCACTGAGAAATTATGCATTTAAGATTCACCCATGTTTTCGTGTCTCATTAGCTCGTGTATTTATTATTTTTGTATATCACCCCACTGTATGTGTCACAATGTCTTTATCCACCTGTTGAAGGACATCTTGGTTGCTTCCAGTTTGGGGGGATTACGAATAAATCTAACGTAAAGATTCACGTCCAAGTTTTTGTGTGGCCATAACTCTCCGTCAGGTGGGTAAACGTCTGGGAGTACCATTGTTGCCTTAGGTGGTGAGACAGAGTGGAGCTTTGTCGCACTGTCCCCAGTTTCTCACACCAGCAATGGATGAAGCGTCTGCTGCGCCCCCTTCTTGCAGGCAGTTGGTATTATAAAGGTTACACAGATCTTAGCCCGAATGTAGGTAGTTAATATTTTAATTTGCTCTTTGAGCATCTTTTCATCTGCTAACCTGCCATCTGCGTATCTTCTTTGGTGAGGTGTCAGATATTTTGACCATTGGACGTATTTTTTGTAGTTGTTGAGTTTTTAATTTTATTTTATTGTTGAGAATATTACAGAGGTTCCCCCCCCCATTTCCCACCCCCTCTTTAGTTGTTGGGTTTTAGCATTTTTTAAATTTTTGTATACTTTGGATACAAGTTCTTTATCTATGCTTTACATATACTTTCTCCTAGTGGATAACTTGTATTTTTGTCTCTTAGCAGTGTTATTCAGAAAGCAAAGTCTTTGATGTTAATAAAGTCCAGTTTATTTATTTTTTAAAAAATATATTTTATTGATTTTTTTACAGAGAGGAAGGGAGAGGGATAGAGAGTTAGAAACATCGACAAGAGAGAAACATCGATCAGCTGCCTCCTGCACACCTCCTACTGGGGGGACGTGCCCGCAACCAAGGTACATGCCCTTGACCGAAATCGAACCTGGGACCCTTCAGTTCACGCTCCATCCACTGAACCAAACTAGTCAGGTCAAGTCCAGTTTATTAAATCTGTGTGTGTGTGGGGGGGGGTGGGGGGGTTATGCTTTGGGTGTTGTATCTAGAAACTCATCACCAAACCCAAGGTTGTGTAGATTTTCTCCTAATGCATTTATTCCTAGAAAACATCCAGCCCAACCATAGCACCCAGTCAAGAGTGTGTTGTGGTTGATCTGACTCTTCCATGAAGAGCTCTTTGCCCTTAAATAATTCACAGAAATATGACTGAACACCATACAGTGGATGCTGCTTGTTACAGGACCAGTTGTTTTCCCGCGGATCCATATGTTGAATTCCTAACCCCCAGTACCTCAAAATGTGACTTTTTTTTTTAAAAAAGATAAGACCTTTAAAGAGGTGGTTACATTAAAATGAGGTTGTTAGGGCGCCCTGATCCAACATGAATGGTATTCTTAGAAGATGAGAAAATTTGGACACTAAGAGACACCCAGGATGTGCACACACAGAGGAAAGGTGTGAAGACGCGGAGAAGGTGTCCATCTGCAAGCCAGAGAGAGAGAGAGAGACTGACCTCAGGAGAAACCAACCCTGCTGACACCTGGATCTCAGACTTCCAGCCTCCAGAACGGAGAGAGAATACATTTATGCTAATATCAGCCTGGCATTTTGTTATGACTGCCCGAGAAACGAATGTGGTGCCATAGAGAAATTGCATCGGAATGTGGCTGACAGACTTCATTCAGGATGAGTGTAGCGCTGGGTAAGTGGCCTTGGCCAAGAAGAGCAAGTGAGGGCAGACCAGAATGGACTGGGAAAACCCGGACATCAGCTTCAAATTGGCTGGCATCTTCCACTCTCCATGCCAAGTCCACCCTGACACACCCAGCCACTCTGGACCAAGGAGAGTCCCAACTGGGCGTTACTACCTTGCAGTCTCATCAGGCACGCCTACCCGAAGCCTCTGTGTGGATCTGTATTGTGTCCTTAAGCCCAAAGGCAGGGGAGTAGGTGACCACCTGCTGGGGGGCTGGAGGGGCAGGTCCAGATGACTGTCCGTCCCTATGTCGTGACCAGCTGAAGGTGCCCAATGACATCATGGCATCTTCCAGGGCAGGCTTGATGACTGGAATGGAGCCATGCTATGGTTTTCACTGAACTCAGACGGTGTATTGGTCAGGGGGATTATTGCTAGTTGCTGTAACAAATGGCCTCCAAGTTTTGTTGATCATCTACATCACAGTCTGATGTGGGTTGGGTGGCTTTCCTGGATCAGCGGGGAGGGCCACCCATGGCAGCTTCGTGCCATCTGTAGTGGGTCCTGAAGAGGAGTTGCCCTGATGACCTGCTGGTTCAGAGAAGCCAGGATGGGGGGCTCCTCACTTCCCCAGGGGCAATGCATGGGTTCTGTGGGACACTCACTCCAGGCCGCTCCCAAGGGCTCCCCTGTTGGCGCCTCCCTGGGGAGATGAGCTGTTTGGCTTCCATCGGCGGCGGTGTTCTTCCCTTAGCTCGCCATCCTCACTTGCCTTCTTTGCCAGCTCCTCCTTTCCTGCTGCCCCCGTGCTGTTGGACAGCCTCTGCCTCTTCTCTGTTTACACCTTCTTGCTCTTCCTGAGGATTTGTATCCGCTCAGGATGACCTTGCAGAACTGCGCTACTGCAGCCTTGGGCTCAAACTCCCTCCTCCTTCCCTTGAATATACATTTCCTTGAGCTGCACCAGGAGACAGCGGCCAGGAGGAACTTATTAATAGATTTGCCTTTCAGTCTGGGAGAGGAAGGACATCTGGACATCCGCCACACGCATCCCACATTTTCACTGTTGCACCTTCATTCATCCTGAACATAATCTCCATTTTGAGGGATATTTCTGACACAGCCCTCCCATCATTCCAAATATTACAACTGAGTGAGTGCCTACCCAACAGGCACACCCCTTTCTAGAATTACCCAGGTCTCCACCTGGAATCTGCCTCTCCCCCGTAAGTAGCTTATGTGGTTTGGGAGAAACTGGTCTCCCCCTCAGCTTCAGTGCGGGGTGGGAGTGGGGGCTCCTTTAATTCACCGAACGGAACGGCACACTCCATTTTCCTGACCCCATCACTGGTTCAGGGGTGAAGCTATGACTGGAGCTGGCCAGGGTGAGTCTCAGCACGTCTACTGGGAATGCCAGGATAACCTCCCCCACATCCCCTCATTCTAAGCGAACGTGGAAAAACGAGGCCCCAAGTGTGGCTGGCAGCCGTCCCATCACCAAGAGGCAAGCTGGTGTGGGGATGAAGCTGATATTGCAGTGGCAGAGTGAGAGGCGAAAAAAGAGCATCCACGGGTAGCGATGGCATGATGCCAGCCATGCCTGAAGCCTGCCCCGTTTCTGGACATTCCAGCGGCAGAAGCCAAGAAGTCTCTTTCGCTGTGTAATCCAGTCTGAGTGGGGCCTATTATTACCTGCAACATACAGAAGGCCGATTCCCCAAAACCTCTTGACCCGGAAACACTTCCGACTCCGTTCTCCTGCACTGGTCACCTTTGTCAACGTTGAGGATGGCGCCTAGACTCTCCGCGGCCAATACTGACCGAACGCGCTTCACAGGCAGTTTCTCACCTAATCCTCACGACGCCCGTGGAGGCCGAGCCTCTCACCCTTACTGTACAGACGAGGAAGCGGAAACTCAGAGAGCTTAAGTAACTGCCTAACACCACGGAGCTGGACGAGCTCGAGCCTGAGCAAGAACCAGGAAGCCTGCCTCCTGAGCTCAAACTCTTTTTTTAAAAAAATTTGTTTTATTACTTTAAGTATTACAAAGAGGGTTAAATAAGTTTCCATTTTTTCCCCTTGACCTTCCCCCGCCCTCCCCTACCCCCCAGTGTCTTGTGTCCATTGATTATGCTTATATGCATGCATATAAGTCCTTCAGTTGATCGATTAACTCCCCCCAACCCTCCGACCCTTCCAGCTGTAGGCTGACAGTCTGTTCAATGCTGTTCTGCCTCTGTATCTGTTTATGTTCATCAATTTATAATGGTCTTTATTATCCATAAATAAGTGAGGTCATGTGGTAATTTTCTTTCATTGACTGGCTTATTTCACTTAGCATAATGCTCTCCAGCTCCATCCATGCTGCTGCAAATGGTGGGAATCCCTTCTTTGTTACAGCAGCATAGCATTCCATTGTGTAGACGTACCACAGCTTTCTAATCCATTCATCTGCTGGTGGGCACTGAGCTCAAACTCTTACCCACTACGCGACTTCCCGTGCACTACATTCGCTGGGAATTCCTTCCTGAATTTTATTCATGTCTGCTCTTCGCGGAGCTCAGCGCCGGTCCCGATGGCTTGGTGTCTGTCCAGTGTTGGGAAGAAAGTCGTGACTCGGGACACTCGCCGAGCAGCGCCATTCGTTTTGGCCCCACAGCTCTGAGACGGCACTCACAACGGCGTCCCCGTCTTCCTCCGTCCTCTTTCGGTGTGACGCACGGAATGACACCAGCACAGCACAGACTCTGTACTTCCTGTGAAGGGACAGGCCACGCTCGGTCAGCCAGCCTGCAAGCTCTCCAGGTGGCAGGTGGCTTCTCTTTTCTTTTTCTTATTGACGTCAGAGAGGAAAGGCGAGGGAGGGAGAGAGAGAGAAGCATCAATGGTGAGAGAGGATCATTGATTGGTTGCCTCCTGCACGCCCCCTACTGGGGATCGAGCCCACAACCCAGGCATGTGCCCTTGACTGGAATCGAACCCAGGACCCTGAGCCCACAAGCTGACGCTGTGGCCACGGAGCCAAAGCAGCCAGGGCGGCTTCTCTTTTCTGAAAGGCCTCAGAGGCCATCCTGAGGCAGCTCAGCGCGAAGTCCGTGTCCAGGGCTGGCTGCTCCTTTTGCTCAGCACTGGATGACCAAATTCCAACCGCAAGACTAATTCCTGGCCCCAACTAGGGTAGAAAACTAGCATCTGGGATGAGAGAGACATTAAGATGGTGGCTGGCAACAGGACCTCCAGATTTAGCAAATAGAAATACAAGATGCCCAGTTAAATTTGAACTTCGGAAAGAAACAGATAATTTTTTTAAATGCGTACTTTTTAATGAGTTCAGAGAAGAAAGGAGAGGGAGAGAGGGATAGAAACACCAACGATGAGGGAGAATCACTGATTGGCTGCCTCCTACGGGCCCCACACTGGGGACCTAGCTTGCAACTCGGGCCTGTGCCCTGACTGGGAATCGGGCCGTGACCTTCCAGTTCATAGGTCGACACTCAACCACTGAGCCACTAGGGCCAGCCCGGATCACTGCTAAGTATCGCCCACTTAAGTGCTCACTTGAGAGACACCACAGCGGATGGTGAACTGGTGGCCAAGTCACAGAGCATTTGGGGGCGAGGAGAGAACAGTGCACTGAGCTCAGACCAGTTGAAAAGTAATCAGAAAATGGAGAGTCTGCCCTGATGATCCCGCTTGCACCGGCCGCTGAGCACAGTAGCTTTAAGGGGCAGCAGTCAGGTGGCAAAGGCTAAGTGGAAATTTGGAAGTCTCAGTTGGCCACACCTATGTTATGCTCCACCCTGGGGCCCCACCTCCTGGCCAGAAGAAATTTTCGTTTTAGTGATATTCAGGATATAGATTTCCTTCGGGTTTAAGTCATCATTTTTCTTTCATTCATTCAACACAGTTTTATTGAGCATCTACTATGAACTGGTCATTAAAATAGTTGCTATTGATACGACAGTAAACCAACACAGACACAATCCTTGCCCTCCAACAGAAATACTTTCGTGTTCCTTTAAATTTTTTTCTTTTCTCCATTGTAAAACTGCTCTCAACCAACAAATCAGATTTAAAGCAAGCATTGCACGCTATTGGACTGTTGCAAGGGGAGGTATGATGTCTTGTATCCCATTTCCTAAGTATTGCTTCAGTCATCCTCGGAGGGACAGGAGGTCGCTGGTGCTGTCAACCGATCTTAAAGCAGGTAAAAAGCTGATACCTCAGGTCCAGTTTCAGGGGCCGGCGGGAGCGTTTAGGAACGCTGCAAAGAGGGATTCTTCGCTACATGTTGCACACGAGACACAATCCTGTCTAGCGAGCACGGATTTACTTTTTTAAACGTAACAGTGTGTTTCTGCCTAGGGTCAAGATTCAGGCGTGGTGGTTTTGAAGAACAGAGGGGGAAAATTAAATGCCAGAAACACACGAGTCTGTGGAGCAGGAAATGAGGATGGTGGTGTCCAATCGGACTTTAAAGTTTGATAAACTATGCAGTGTGCCAAGGACACTACATCGTTAAGATATAAATACTCATGAAGCCTAACAAATAGATACAAATATGTAAATAAGTACTTCAAAGTAACAAGAAAGTGATAATCAACTCAAGTTAAAAAGGCTAAGGATAATTGATAGAATTCACAATGAAGACAACGGGCCAATAACACATAAATGTTCAACATCACTAGGAACTGGCCAGTTTAATTAAGGCAGCCCAGCACCACCATAATTAAGAACACTGATTTGATCCTGGAGCCCAAGAATCTAAGTCTGAGTTTGAATTGTGGCTCGAAGACTTTCTATCTCTATGACTCTGGGTAGATTATTTAACTTCTCATATCTCCGTTTTCTCATTTCTAAAAGTGGTATAACAATGCTCACGTCATAAAATTATTATAAAGATTTAATAGTAAACATTTAAAAGTTTTAAAGTGCTTAGAATGACTAACACAGAACGTGTTATAAGTGTTGGTTGAGTAAATAAAACTTAAAAAGCCCTTTCACCCATCAGAATGGTAAATAGTAAAGGAACTGATGTATTACATGTTGGCAAAGATTTGGAGAAACAGGCTCTCACAGACATCTGTAGCTGAACATCAGTTTAGAAATATTTTATTGAAATTAAAAATGCCTACATATCCTTCCGGCACAGAAATTCTACCTAGGAAAACACACCTACTCGCGTGTAATGAAGCTCAATTCCGCGGCAGCGCTGTTTGGAAGGGGAAATGATTGAAGTTGACCTGAATGTGCAGTAATAGATGGTTGTATTAGAGGTTGCCAACTGATGGCCATTGGGCCAGACTCGTTTTGCAGGCGTGTTTTGCTTTGCCTCAACAGTGTTTTCCAAACTTGAGTTAGTTTGCTGGGCTGACCTAGGAACCAGGTCACTGGTTCTATTCCCCGTCGGGGCACAGGCCCAGGTTATGGGCTCCATCCCCCGTGTGGGGCGTGCAGGAGGCAGCCGATCCACGATTTCTCTCTCATCATTGATGTTTCTCTCTCTCTCTATCTCTCTCTCTCTTCCTTCCTCTCTGAAATCAATAAAAATATATTAAAGATATATATTAAAATTTTTTTTAATTAGTTGCCAACATCATTCGATTAAAAAATCGGTCTTTTTAAAAATTTACAGCACTGGGTTTCAAGTTAACAACCCTTTGGTTAGTGTAAATAACGATTTCTGCTTAGAACAGAACACACCTGCTCCACGTCATCACTCTGCCGATGTTACTTGTAGGCAGCGGAGCTTGGGATTCGCTCAGCTAAGTAAAGAAACGCATCTAGCCCTGACTGGTTTGGCTCAGTGGATAGAGCATCGGCCTGCGGACTCAAGGGTCCCAGGTTCGATTCCGGTCAAGGGCATGGACCTTGGTTGCGGGCACATCCCCAGTGGGGAGTGTGCAGGAGGCAGCTGATCAATGTTTCTCTCTCATGGATGTTTCTAACTCTCTATCCCTCCCCCTTCCTCTCTGTAAGAAATCAATAAAACGTATTTTAAAAAAAAAGAAAGAAAAAGAAACGCATCTAGTGATGTCAATACAATGCAGTCGATAAATGCCAGCACGTGGTGGTGTGGAAAGATCACCAAGACTACTGCCCAACGGAAAAGCAACCATGCCAGATGGAGAACTCTCACTGATAAGACGATGCCATTCCTGTAAACAGCAAATAATAATTAGCGTATCGGGGTGCTTCCGTTTTACTATGCTCCCCGTGCCTGGCACATACTGGGAACCGGGTACGCGCTGGTTGCATAAGTCCACATGCATAGTTGTGTGGGAACGCTGGAGGGTACACACTACACGAGTGATTCACGCTGTTGAGGGACTGCAGTCTGCGAGAGGCGGTGGTCAAGGGGTGATGCTGTTTTTTGTTTCGTATGGTTTGACTCTGACAAACACCGTGTTTCATTACTTCCATAAATTGGCACAAAAAAAGATTAAAGGCAACCCAGCACAACATAACACAGTGATCGACACAGGACTTAATGAGTCTCCACTGAAACCCTCCGGAAACGAATGACTGGGAATAAAAGTAAGAGTTCTGCAGCAAGGAACAGCGAAAGCTAACCCGGAGTGCGTCACCTCCCACGCACCCCCGGCGGGCCTTCCCGGGGGCACAGCCCGCTTCCCACCCCCAACCCCCCGCCTCGGGGCTGGAAGCTCGTGCAGGCCTGGCGCACTGTGTGTCAGGAGGCGCCCAGCGTGGTAGGGTTTTTTTTTGTTTTTTTAAAGAAAAAAAGCTTTTCCGTTTGGGGTAGGCAGCAAAGGCAGACGGGGAACGAGTTTGATCCAAGGCCGGTGTCTGGAGATCAGACGTTTCCTCTCAACGGAAGGCTGGCCTGGCCAGAGGCGCCGGGAATAGACCGGCCGCGGCGGGTGAGGGCCAGAGGGCACCCGGCGGGGGACGGCTTCGCGGCGCGGGGTGGAAGCCGCTGCTTTCACGGCTCGCCCCGGGTTCAGCTCTCATCAGACGGCGTCTCTTCTCTCCTCCAGGCTCGTCGTCAGGCGCCTGGCACCGCTCCCGGGGCAGAACCTTCACAGCTGTTCCGAGGCGGCGGGAGCACAGCTCCCCGCGGGGTGGCGGGCACCACGCAAGGCAAACTGTCCGGCCCGAACGCACCGCGCTTGAACCCGAAGCGCAGGCGCGAGTGGCTCGGGCCCTGCTCGGGTCTGCGCAGGCGCGAGTGGCTGGGTTTCCCTGCTCGCCTCTGCGCAGGCGCGGGAGGCTGGGTTAACTGCTCGCCTCTGCGCAGGCGCGGGAGGCTCGGGCCCTGCTCGGCTCTGCGCAGGCGCGGGTGTCTTGGGCCGCTCCGCCACCCCGGCGCCCCGCCGTGCCAGGCCCAGGGCGGCCTTTTTGTAAGATTTGTAGCAAACGCGCTGGGAAGTTCGACCTTCTTCCAGCCTTTAGACTCCACCACAATCCCGAGGCGCCCAGTAGGGCAACCACGGACACCCTCGAAGAGGCGGCACACAAACTACAGGCTCCTCCCCGCCGTGGCAGCCCGCACTTCCGCCGGAAGTTGCTCTGCCCGCCCGCGTCGCGCGCTGACGTCACGGGTGCGACGGAATTTTTGGGGGCGCGCCCTGGAGGCGCGGGTGCGAGGCAGCTGACGGTTGGTTGGTCGCCCTAGGAGGTAAGGCGTCCTCCGCCGGGCGCCGAGGTGCCCTCGCTGGCTCAGGGATGTCCGTCTGTCTGTGTGGCCGCCCTCCCCATCCTTCCTATGTGTGTGTGTGTGGGAGGACGCTGCACACTTCCGCCCCGTCCGAGGCCGGGTACCCACCTGGTTCCCTTCTGCCCCCGCCCCCGCCCCCCAGGACCCGGGGAAAGCTCCCGCGACGCCCACCGGCCGCGAGCCTAGGATGGAGGGGGGCTTCGGGGAGGCCCTTGTGTCGGGTCCCCGACGTGGGCGCCTCAGGGATAGTATCCACGGCTCGCGGCGTACTTCTCCCCAATTTAGCGTTTCCTCCCGAAGTCTTCCAACCCCCGTTCCCCCCGCGGGGCCTCGACTTTCCCTCCCCCCCCCCGACGCCCCCACTCTTTCCCACAGCGCATGCCTCCCTGCCTCCTGGGACGCGAGCGGTCTCCGGCGAGTGTGGACCTGACCCGTCTCCGCAGCCAGCCCCGCCTCCTGGAGGAGCCATGCCTCGCGCGGCTCCGGGGGTCGCCTGCGGTTCCAGGCGCCTGCCTCTGCGCCAGAGGGGACGCCGGTGGGATTCCCTGTGAGCGCTGGGAGGAGGGAAGCCAGAGCGGCCTGCCGAGAGCCACCCGGACGAGGAATATGTAGGCTGAAGACCCCGCTCGAGCCGCCCCGCCCGCCCGGTGAGAAGTGCCGGCCTCTGCTCCCCTGCCCGAGCCCGTGCACAGCTTCCGGTCGGTGGCCTCCGTTGGAAGTCTGGCCCAGGATCGTACCCAGCTCCGGCCCGTTACTTAGCACAGGCCTGCCCTTCGTGCATCCCGCCTGGTCCCGGGCCGCTGCCGGCCTCCCGGGGATGCTGGGTCCCCGTGGCAGCCACAGATTCTGTTGGCTAAGCTCCGCGTGAATGTTTCCATTTGCGGAAGGAAAAGAATGGGTTGTTGCTGGGGGGGAGGAAAGGCGCATGCATTTTTGCATGTCCTTCCCCCACTCTGTTTTTGGAATTTGCAGATTGGAGGCGCCCCGGGGCGGACTGCAGCGGTCCTGAGTAAGGAGTTTTGGAGGGGAGAGAGCACCCAGGCCTCCGGGGTTGTCTGGCTGAAGAGGCAGTGTGTGCCTCAAGGGCCGATGGGTTTTGTTTTGGGGGCCATGGCGGGCGTGGATGTCTGAGAATGCGAGCCGAGGTGCCCTCACACTCTGTCTGTCCCTTTGCACCCCCAGGATGGACTTCCTCGTTCTCTTCTCGCTCTACTTGGCTGTGTTGCTGATTGGCGGCGCTGTGCTCTGCACCTGCTTGAAAACCCGTTATCGGAAAGGCCTGGTCAGAGGAGGCGGAAAGGTCACAGTGAGGCTGCGAGGCCGCTGGGTTGTGAATGTCATCAGTCTGAGCAGCTCACCAATTTCCTGGCAAAATGAAAGATGCCATTTTTATTCATTGGTTCACTTGTTCTTTCATTTATGCCAAAGTCTCCCTTTCTGGGATTTTTCCTCCCTCCCTCCCCTTATTGTTAAAGGTAATCTTGTATCGATGCTTTGAGAGAAGGTAGCATTCTTTTTTTTTCCCCAAAATATATCTTTATTGATTTCAGAGAGGGAGAGAGAGAGAAACATGAGAGAGAATCATTGATCGGCTGCCTCCTGCACGCCCCCTACTGGGGGCTGAGCCCGCAACTTGGGCCTGTGCCCTTGGCTGGAATGGAACCTGGGACCTTCAGTCCGCAGGCCCACGCTCTACCCACTGAGCCAAACGGGCCAGGGCGAAGGTAGCATTCTTAAGGTTGCCTGTTTTTCTCTGGATCTGATGCCCGTAACTGGGCGTGGATTTGAGCAGTGTCTGCCTGGGGGGGGCCTGAGGGTGAAGGCGGGGCAGGGGGGCGTGCAGGAGCGGAAAGCCGGGCATTGGGCTGCCCACACTCCTCCGGGGCTCTCAGCGAGCAGCCCTTGGGAAGGGGTTGACTTGGGAGGTGGAATTTGGATCGTGGCATTGAACCCAAGGCAGGGAAAGGAGTGGCCTTCCCAGCAGCCTTACGCGATCCGGCCACCCTTTGCCTGAAGACCCTGCCATGGTGCCTTCTCTGAGGTGAGGGTGGAAACGGAGGCGTTGGCTTAAGGAAGGCCGCCAGCCGGGGGAGCCGTCCTCTTTCTTGTCTCTTAAAGCTCTTCTCTGCCCATTGCAGAAGCGCAGCATCACCAGTGCGGTCAGCTGAACGGTAGCATCTAACTGGGGGTTCGGGGAGAATGAAAGAAGAAATTGAGTGTTTCTCTTTTCTTTGTCTTAGATATTTTCCTGTATAATTCCAGAATGGCTTCAGAGAGCCACGCGACGATGGCTTCATTACTTCTTCTACACACGGTATTCTTCTCCGTGTGGATGGCTTGCTGCGGGCCTGTAGCTTCAGGAAGCTCCTGTGGCTTCCAGCACGCTGTGGGAGAGCTCGCTGGAAAGGTCGAGAGTCCTGGGCTCAGAGCCTCTCCTCGTGGATAATCTGCCTTTTCTCTCTGTGGTTGGCCGTGTATACTTTTAAACGGAAGTATTTAAAGGGTGGGAAAATATTGATATGCATTTCTGTAAAAAAATATGTTCTGATACTGAGGTCTCAATTCCCAAGATAGATAGATGATCGTAAAAATAGATAACATTTGCGTGCTGAACGTGTGCTAGCACTATGCCCGATGTTTCACATCGTTTCTTACGTAATTCTTACTAGCCCCTCAGGCCCAAAGCAAGTAGTTGGCCCGCGGTTGCCTTTTGTTAGTACTGTGTGATTTCTTCATGGAGAAGCCCCAGGACAAGCCCTGTGCCTGCTTCCTTTCAGAAACCTCACCTTCATCGTCCTGCACCTCATCTTGCAAGGAATGGTTTATGCGGAATATACCTGGGAAATACTTGGCTACTGCCAAGAGCTGGACTTCTCCTTGTGTTACCTTCTTCTGCCCTACCTGCTGCTTGCTGTAAACCTGATTTTTTTCGCCCTGAGTTGTGTAACTGACCCTGGTAAGTGGAGGCTCTTGGTATAGACAGCTCAACTGTCAGTCTTACGAACAGTGCTGCAAACAACTAGTGGTCCCTGGAAGACCTTGAGAAGATTGGATGTTTTGTGTCTTCGTGATCTTTCTGTTTTGAGTGTTGTCTAATCTTGTTTTTTCCTTCTTTGACCCTTGGGTTATTTAGAACAGTTAAAATTTTTCCATATGAATTCTTTAGTTTAAATTTTTGATACTTCCACTTAATTGTGTTATATGGAGGGCTTATGGTCTGTAGGATACGATTTCTTTTGAAAATTTTATTGATATTTGCATTATGCCTGGGCATGTGGTTTTTGTAAATGGTCTGTGTGCTTAAAAAGGAATTTGTTCTTGGAAACAGAGAACTGTGTAAGTACACTAGAGGCACTTGGGGGGGAGGTGGTCCCCCAGCCTGACCTGTGCCCTCTCACAGCGTGGGAGCCTTGCGCTTGATCACCCCAAAGAGGCAGGCGCCGCCCACCCATCCCCAGCTCCTGGATGGATTGCTCCAAAGAGGTAGCTGGAGCTGGAGGTCCTGCCTTGCACCCAGCTCGCAGTGTCCAGGCCCCGCCCACCTGCATGCGCCTCGTCACGCGTGCAGCCTCCTGGTGATCGCTCATGACCGCGTGAGGGTGTCATCTGAGGGCGTCACGACCACATAGCCTTTTATTACATAGGATTATAGCAAGTTAACTATGCTCAAATCTGTTATATTCATACTATGTTTCTGTTTGATCAATCACTGAGAGGTATGTTATTCTGATAATAGATTTGGCAGGTTTCTTCTTGTAAGTTTTTGCTTAGTATGTTTTGAAACTGGTGTGTGTATGTCCATTATCTATACATGTATTCTTATTAGATGCATTCAGGTTTAGAATTAGTATTACCACTTCCTTGAAATCACTTTTCAAAATATAATGAGCTTCTTTCATTGGTAATTGTTTTCAAGTCTCTCTTGTTTGTTATTAATGTTATCATACTATCTGTTTTTTGATGGATATTTACTCCCTTCCCATTTTTTTTACTTTATACCTTTCCTGTCCTTGAAGCATTAAATGTCCTTCAGCTGATGAATAGGTAAAATGTGGTATGCCTATTTAATGGGCTGTTTTTCAGCGATAAGAAGGAATTAAGTACGTGCACCTACTGTAGCAGGGGGGACCTTGGAAATACGTTAGTGAAAGAAGCCGTATACGAAAGACCACATGTTGCAGGATTCTACGTATAAAGTCTCCAGAAAAGGCAAATCCACGGGGATAGATGTTGGGTTGGTGTTACCAGAATTTGGGGGATTAGAGAGAAATGGGGCTAAAGGATTTCTTTTTGGAGGTGATGTAAATGTTCTAAAATTGTGGCGGTTGCCCTGACCGGTTTGGCTCAGTGGATAGGGTGTCAGCCTGCGGACTGAAGGGTCCCAGGTTCGATTCCGGTCAAGGGCATGTACCTTGGTGGCGGGCACATCCCCAATGGGCTGTGCAGGAGGCAGCTGATCGGTGTTTCTCTCTCATCGATGTTTCTAACTCTCTATCCCTCTCCCTTCCTCTCTGTAAAAAATCAATAAAATATATATTTTTTAAAAGTATTGAGTTGTACATTTTAAATGGATGATTTAGGTCTTCTAAAATCTCAGTAAAGCTGTTAAAATGATTAAAAAAATAGTCATTTATTTAGGAAGAATACATGTAGAGCTTCTTACATCTAGCAAGAAGACACAGTTTTCACTGTGCTGTGTCAGGGCAGGCTTTGGCTGTCCAGTCCTGTGTAGCTTGAGGCTGACGTCTGCCCTTATGTTTTCAGGCACCATCACAAAAGCAAACGAATCACTGTTTCTCCAAGTGTATGAGTTCGATGAGGTGATGTTCCGGAAGAACGGGCGGTGCTCTACTTGTGACCTGAGGAAGCCCGCACGGTCCAAGCACTGCAGTGAGTGTGGTTCTGGCTGCTCCACCCCCACCCGCACGCAGCTGCGCCTGTCGGGATATTACAGACGTGGAAAGCAGGGCCGTTTGGCTCCCAGACGTGGGGCAGCCCCACGGTGGTTTCTTTCAGATGCCTGGGGTGAGGTCTTGTTTTCTTCTGTAACGAATGGGCAACCCTCAGTCCGGGCATGACAGCCTGCCTTTGCCCGTGGACGCGCGTGCTGCCCAGGAGAGGTTTCTGCAGGGTGCTGTGCTTGCAGATTTCAGTCTTGGCAGAGCCTGTGTTTCAGGGGAGCCACCAACGTTCTCGACTAGAGTTACCCAGAAAATACCATGTGAGCCACATCCATGATTTCCAATTTTCTAGCAGCCACCTTACAAAAGTAAAATCTAGGTGAAATTTGGCCCATGTTCGCAGTGGTCAGAGCGTAAGCTTGTACACCAAAAGCTCATGGGTTCAATTCCCAGTCAAGGACACGTACCTGGGTTACACATTGTTCCCCCACCCCCACCCCCCGCCTTTCTCCCTCTCCTTCTCTCCCCTTCTCTCCCCTTCTCTCCCCTTCTCTCCCCTTCTCTCCCTCTCCCCCTCCCCTACTATTCCCCTCCCACCCTCCCTTCCACACTCGGAAAAGCAGTGGAAAAAATATCCTCAGATGAGGATAACCAAAAAGGTGAAATTAATTTTATTCATATAATTTATTCAACCTAACATATCTACAATACTATTGTAGCAGTAGTGGATACAAAAAGTCATTCGTGCCAAGCTTAGTGGTTGAGTGTCAGCCTACAAACCAGGAGGTCACGGTTTAATTCCTTATCAGGGCACAGGCCTGGGCTGTGGGCTTGGTCCTAGTGGGGGGCCTGCAGGAGGCAGCCGATCAATGATTCACTCTCGTCATCGATGTTCCTGTTTCTCTCTCCCTCTCCCTTCCTCTCTGACATCAATTAAAAAATGTATTTTTTCACAAAAACATTCATGGGATAGCTTATATTCTTTTTTATACTAAGTCTTTGATACATATTTTATGTTTATAGCACCTCTCATCCAGTCCCTGAATTTTCATTGGAAATACTGGATCTGTATTTAGATTTCATACAATTTACAGTTGGAATAGCAGATTCACTTACCCAAGCTGTTCTAAATATTTTTGTAAGTTTTTCAGTAACTGAATCAGTTCCAGAAAGTCATTTCCTTTAATATTCACATCTACATTAATATAATGGTTTATCTTTTTCAGAAGAATTGATTTGACTTTAAAGCAAAGTCATTAGTTTTGAAATTGACTAAGTAAATTCACTAACTCTTGCATCATCTCAGTATTATTCACGTTGAGCTCAAAAGGAATAGTTCACAAATTGGAAAACATCTGTACATTTATTGATGTCAACAAAGTATTTTTTCAAGTGTTCCTTGTAGCCACATACCTAGTTCTCAGTACCCACCTGCGGCCAGGCTAGTGGCTGCTAGACATCGCAGTCCTGAAAGCTTGGTGACAGCAGCTGCCATTCCCTCAGCTCAGACCGCCAGCTTGTAGAAACGGCAGTGGTGTGCATGGTGCCGTTGTCTCATGAAGCACCTCTGGTTTCCGTGCAGGTGTGTGTAACCGGTGTGTGCACCGTTTTGACCATCACTGTGTGTGGGTGAACAACTGCATTGGGGCCTGGAACGCCAGGTACTTCCTCATCTACCTCCTGACCCTGACAGCGTCAGCCGCCACCATGGCCGTCGTGACCACTGTGTTTCTGGTCCGGTTGGTGGTGGTGTCGGACTTGCACCTGGAGACCTATGTTGACGACCTCGGACAGTCCCAGGTTATGGACACTGTCTTTCTTATTCAGGTAATTGGTTATTCAGGTAATTTTGTTGTGGGCTGTATATTTCTGACTTCCAGCTTCAAATTGGAAAAAGGACATTTGTTTTCCCAGTAAAAACATGAAGCTATTCCTTTTTTAGAAATGGATATATAATCTTTTAAAATTGGTAAATAATTCACAAACCACAAAATTTACCTTTTCAAAATATACAATTCAGTGATGTTAGTGTGTGCAGGGTTGTGTAACCATCACTGCTGATTTTAGAATATCGCATCGTGCCAAAAAGTATTCCCTCCTCCTGTGTCTGTTCTCAGTCACTCCCCATTCTCTTCTCCGCCAGCCCTGGCCCCCACCAAGGGACTGTGTGTCTCCATCAATGTACCTGTTCTGGCCGTTTCACATCAGTGGGATCACACACTATGTGGCCTTCCGGGTTGGCTTCTTTCACAGCATAACTTGTTCAAGGCTCACCCATGTTACAGCATGAATCAGTACTGCATTTCTTGTTGTGGCTGAAACACGTTCCTTCGTGTGGAATTGCCACATTTTGTTCCATTCATCCGTTGATGGACATTTGGGCCTTGTCACTGGGTTATTTTTGAACAATGCTACCAGTTTTTGGGTGGGCATAGGTTCTTATTTCTCTTGAGCTCGGTAGCTGAGCGTGGAGCTGCTGGGTCAGAGGGAACCTCTTCGCAATCATTTGCGGAACTGGCAGGCTGGCTCCCGAGGCGGCTGCGTGTTACAGTCCCCCCGCCAGCGCGCAGAGGCTCGAGTTCCTCCACGTCCCCGCCAACACTGGTTCTTTTCTATTATAGTCATCTCAGCTCTTCTACCTCCTTGGACTAGAATCCACATTTTTTTAAAAAAGAGATATATGGAGGAAAACTGCTACTTTCCAGCCTCTCTCCATATTTTTTTTTAATCCTCACTGAAGATATTTTTCCATTTTTAGACAGAGTGGAAGAGAGGAGGAAAGACACAGAAATACTGGTGTGAGAGACACACATCGATTGGTTGCTTCCTGCAAGAGCCCCAACCGGGGCTTGGGCTTAGGGAGGAGCCTGCGCCCGAGGGAGCCTGCCCTTGACCGGAATCGAACACAGGGCCCTTCAGTCCGCAGGTCGATGCTCTATCCACTGAGCCACACCAGCTCGGGCTTTTTTTTTGTTTAATTGATCTCAGAGAGAAAGGGGGAGAGAGAGACGTCAGTGATGAGAGAGAATCATTGATCGGCTGCCTCCTGCACTCCTCACACTGGGGATCGAGCCTGCAACCTGGGCATGTGCATTGAGCAGGAATAGATCCATGGCTTCTTGGTTCATAGTTGATGCTCAACCACTGAGCCCTGCTGACCAGGCCAGAATCCACGTTATAGTTATGCCTCACATTTGAGTGTGTCTTTTTAGTCTAAAGCAGCCCCCCGCTTTTTTGTGTGAAATGGGCATTTAGTAGTCTAGTTGCCTATTAGAATGTTCCACGTTCTAGGTTTGTCTGTTTCGGAATTGTGTCATCTAATCTTTCTCTATTTCCTGGTGGTAGTATAAACTGCAAGGTAGTCCTAGAGCCTTGATTAGATAAAGGTTAAACTTTTCTTTGCTAAAGTGCTTCCTAAGTAGAGACGTGAGTTTCCTCTCGATCCCACCAGGTGGAGCGTAGGGCCAGGGAAGCCTGGGTTGGCTGGTCAGGGGTGGCCACCAACTGTCCCCGCTGGCGAGGTGCCTTTTCCCCTCGGCAACAGCAGTCTGTGTGTCTGGTTTCAGTTTTGTATTGGGGACTTTCTAGGCTAGATTCCAAAAAATATGAATGCTGGGCCAAAAATTACCAGCACTTAGAAGTTTTCTAATATTGACATCTGTTGTGGTTTTTTTTTAAATAATATATTTTATTGATTTTTTTACAGAGAGGAAGGGAGAGGGATAGAGAGTTGGAAACATCGATGAGAAACATTGATCAGCTGCCTCCTGCACCCCCCCACTGGGGATGTGCCCGCAACCAAGGTCCATGCCCTTGACCGGAATTGAACCTGGGACCCTTAAGTCCGCAGGCCGACGCTCCATCCACTGAGCCACACCGGCCAGGGCCGAACATCCGTTGTTATTGTGAGATTGCTTTTAAAAGCTTGATTGTAGAGCACTGGGAAGTGATGGCTTCACAGCTCGGAGCAGGCGTTGCGCTGCTGTCTGGAGGCGCCTTTAGTTTGATAAGAGAATAGGGTGTGCCTTTAAAATTATGTCTTTCATTACTTTCGATTACTTTCTTTGTTTGTCATTCATCTGTATATCTTTTGTGAGTGATGTTCTTTAACTGTTTGTTCTGTTTGAATATTAGGACCAACTTTTTAAAAAAATATATTTTATTGATTTTTTACAGAGAGGAAGGGAGAGGGATGGAGAGTTGGAAACATCGATGAGAGAGAAACATCGATCAGCTGCCTCTTGCACACCCCCCACTGGGGACGTGCCCGCAACCAAGGTCCATGCCCTTGACCGGAATCGAACCTGGGACCCTTTAGTCCGCAGGCCGATGCTCTATCCACTGAGCCACACCGGCCAGGGCCAGGACCAACTTTTGATTTGAGGTCTTTACATCCTAACAATAGTTTCTTCTTATTGTGTTTATTTTCTATTTGTGTGTTTTTTTAATATAAAAAGTTTAAATATTCTTCATCTTCAAATTTTTCTTCTTTGTAACTTCAGTTAGAAATTCTCTCCTATCAAGAGTTCTGATAATTATTTGCTTCTCTTTTTCCCTAACTTCCAAAAATATTGAATTCTCAAATTTCTTTATCATAAAAAATAACATAAAAATTCAAGCAGTCAGGTGTTTAAAGTAAAGGGGAGCGGGGGGAATAAGTCAAGGTGGTTATAGGGTACAAACTGCAGTCCTCAGACGAGTAAGTCCTGGGGATGTGTGTACAGCATGGCGATTAGTTAGCAGTAGTGTATTGTATATTTGAAAGGTGCTGAGAGACTAGCTCTTAAGCGTTCTCACCACAAAGAAAAATTGTAACTGTGAGGAGCTGGATATGTTAACTGACCTTATTGTGGTAATCATTTCAATATATATAGATATATAAAATCATTACATTTTGCATTGCTGTTGTGCACCTTAAACTTTCACAATGTTACACATCAATTATATCTTAACGCTGGGGGGAAAGAAAGAAAATTTAAAACATCTTGAAAAAAATGAAATGAAAACACACCCCTCCCCTCCCAACACTTTCACTCCCCAGAGGCAGCTTCTTTTGTAGTTTGGTGCATATATTTCAGGCTTTTTTGCTGCGTTTGTTTATATTGCCATACATATCCATGGAGTCCTTGTTGTGTTTGTACAGATGGGGACCCATTGTGATCCTTGCATCTTGTCCTTCTCCCTGGCAATATATTACCAACATCTCTTCCAATTTTGTGGGCTCCTTATTATGCCATAGTTTGACCCTCCCAGAGTTTTACCCTTCCTCAGGGATGCAGATTTCATTGGTGTGTTTTGGGAACAGGGACTGTTAAATTCAGTGCCACTGTACAGTGAATACTCTTGCACTGTATCTCTGGCCGTTTCGTTTTGAGAGAGAGAGTGATCTCTTCTGTCCATCTGGATTTTATTTTGACGCATGAACTGAGAGGTGCATGTGTTGCTTTGTTTTTTATAAGCAGGTAAGTGGCACAGCACCATTTCGAGTCCCTTCTCCCTTTTCCTCCAGTGTACACACTTCGTTTACCCCATGCTAAACTCTTGTATGTACGAGGGTGTTTTCCTGGGCTGTCGGTCAGTGCTGTGTATGGTTCTGAATTGTGTACAGTGGGTAGCTGTGCACGGAGGTGGGTGAGCTGGGGTGGCAGCTCTGCAGTCTCCTGGTCAAGACCAGGCTGGCGGGTGCTGACCCTCACTGTGTCAGCCCGTGGCCTAATGTGCTGCTGCTTCTTTGCCCCCAGTACCTGTTCCTGACCTTCCCAAGGATCGTCTTCTTGCTGGGCTTTGTCTTGGTGCTGAGCTTCCTCCTGGGCGGCTTCCTGTGCTTTGCTCTGTACCTGGCTGCCACCAACCAGACTACAAACGAATGGTGCAGAGGTGACCGGGCCTGGTGCCAACATTACCCCCAAGTGGCAGGGGCCCCATCAGTAGAGCCCCGTGTCTACCGGAACATTCACTCCCACGGGCTTTGGAGCAACCTCGGAGAGATCTTCCTACCTGCTGCTGCACATGAGAGAAAGAAGACATGAGAATGGAAGAGTGTTACTGCCTTTTAAATACAGTTCATTTTAAATATAGTTCATTTATTTATGCATATGGATACTTTCTGCACATTTTTCTTCTTTCTGTTCTGTATTTATAAATCGCCTTTCAGTGGTTAAGGAAGGGAGGAGTAGTGTTACTGAGTGCCTAATGGAAATCCTCCTTAGTCATCCTCTGCTCATCCAGCCTGTTGGAACAGGGCTTCTCTGGAGTCCTGTGACTTCTCAGGGGTTCCCGGTGAGCTTGGTCCCCCACTAGACTTGGCTCCTGGACAGGAGGGGCCCATGGCTGTGTCCCCTGGTGTGCAGGAGCGTCTCAGCAACTTGGAGGTGTGCCTGGCTCTGCCTTCTTGATGTCCTCACCAGCCCAAGGAAAGGCTTGACTTTTTTCCTCCGTGTCCTTAACCACACCAGCACCCTCACCCAGGCTTGTTGAGCTTGTGGCCTTCTGCCGGCCCTCCACTGACCTCTTGTGGCCATATCCAGTAATTTCTGTCCTTTTCTTAAATTACCGATTCGTTTTAGGAAGGGGGAGATGGACAGAAACATCAAGTTGCGGTTCTGCCCGTTTAAGCATTCATTGGTTGCTTGTATGTGCCCTGACCTGAGATCAAACCTGAAACTTTGGGTTATTGGGAGGATGTTCTAACTGCCCTATTTTTAAATTCCTAACTAAGCACAAGGAACTCAGTGCAGAGATGATTGCTGAGTGGGAGAGCCTTTAGGAGCAGGGGACCTAAGATTCCCTCCCAGGCCGCTCTGAAGGGATGGGGAATAGGAACTCGGGGCAGGAAGTGGTAGGGGGGCATCGTAGCCCCTGGAGTTGAGACTAGATACAATCTTTAAGGGGAATTGCCGAGGCTGCGCCCGTGCCCTGCGCTACCACCCTATGCCTGGTGGGAAAGGACAGTGAAATCCAACCCGGAGGCTTCGAGCCCGCGCTTAGGGAGCAAAGGGAGGAGGCGGGGTGGAGTGGGGGTGCGCAGGGCCCGATGAGCGCTCCGGGGACTGCGGGCGTCGACCTGCGCGCGCGAGGCCCGAAGGCGGTCTCGCGGCGCGGGGGCGGGGCCGGCGGGGCGGGGCCTGCGCACCTCTGACCGCCGCGGCGCCCTTCCGCACTCGCAGGCATCGCCGCCAGGTGGCGCCCTGCCGAGAGCGGGCGCTCGCCGCGGACCGTGTTGACCCCTGCGGGCCGCCGTCGCCGCGCTCGGCATTTCCCTCCCCCGCCGTTCGCCTCCGCGGCGTCGGGCTCCCGAGCTGTCGGTGGCCGCAGTCGCACCCCTGGGTTTCCCGCTGGCTGGCGGAAGAGATGGCCCCCTGAGCGGGCCGGAGCCGGGAGCGGCGGGCGGGCGGGCGCCGCGGCCCAGGCCCGGCTCGGCGGACGGGGTGCGGGTCGCGGCCTCTTTGTCTCCAGGGCGGCGGGCGCGTCCGCGGGGCTCGGGGCGGAAGTCCCGCCGCGCTCGCGGCGCCCCGGCCCGCGGCGACCGCGCCATGAGCGACATCCGCCACTCGCTGCTGCGCCGGGACGCGCTGAGCGCCGCCAAGGAGGTGCTGTACCACCTGGACATCTACTTCAGCAGCCAGCTGCAGAGCGCGCCGCTGCCGCTCGTGGACAAGGGCCCCGTGGAGCTGCTCGAGGAGTTCGTGTACCAGGTGCCCAAGGAGCGCGGCGCGCAGCCCAAGGTGCGGCGGCAGGGCGGCCGGCGGGGCGCGGCGCTCGCGCCCTCTCCCCGGCCCGGCGGCGGGGCTCGGCCGGGCTCCTCGGCGGCCCCAGCGGCCTCCCCGGGCGTCCAGAGCCTCGCTCCGCTGGGCGCGGCGGGTGACAGCCATGCGTCCCTGGCGTTCGGGACGCCGAGGGCCCCGGGAGCGCGCACCGTGCCGGGTCGTGGCGTTTCCCGGGAGTCACGGCCGGGGTCTGCCCCCGGGCCCCCCTGGGGGAGAACGAGAGCGGCTCTGTGTTCGTAACTGTGTGAATGAACGTGCTTGCCAAAACCAAGTGTCTCATCTCATCGCTTCTCCTGGGTTTGTTTTTGTAGAGATTGAATTCACTGCAGGAGCTTCAACTTCTTGAAATCATGTGCAATTATTTCCAGGACCAATCCAAGGACTCTGTCCGGCAGATTATTTTCTCGTCCCTTTTCAGCCCCCAAGGGAACAAAGCGGATGACAGCCGGATGAGCTTGCTGGGAAAACTGGTCTCCATGGCGGTGGCTGTGTGTCGCATCCCAGTGCTGGAGTGTGCGGCCTCCTGGCTCCAGGTCCGTCTCCGCAAATAGCCTTCTCCGCCCCCTGACTCCGGGGAGGGATGTTTAGCTCCTGTTGGGTTTCGTGGGAGGCTTTTGCCACGTGCTGTCTACTTGATGTCACTCCCCAGTACGCTGATGCCCCAGACCTAGCGTCACATACGGGTAGTAACTATTCTTGGGAACAGGGTAGTTTGCGATGGTGCATTAGTTTTCAAACCAAAGGCTCTGTCTTCGGAACAAGGGAAAAATCCCTTTTCTGAGTTGAAAAGCATAGGTGGGATTGGGAAAGCAGCTCTGCCTGTAGCCTCAGAGGGAGGATTTGTTTTTTTTAAGATCGTGGCATGTCATTGTGGCAGACACGTTTGCTTGTTTTCCATACAGTGAGGTCTGAAGAAGGTGGTGTTGTTTGCCTTGTTCTAGGATGACATTACAAAGTGGATGGCTGTTCCAGAGGGACATAAGGGCTTTCCAGAGTGTTTTTATTTATTTACTTTTTAGAGAGAGAGCAAGGGAGAGGGGTGTGTATATAGAGAGAGACATCGATGAGAGAGGAACATCATCCACTGACTGCCTCCTGCACGGCCTCCACTGAGGATTGGGCCCGCAACCGAGGTACACGCCCTTGACCAGAATCCAACCTGGGACCCTTCAGCCCAAGGGCTGATGCTCTGTCCACTGAGCCACACCGGCAAGGGCTCTAGAGTGTTTTAAATACCAAAGGAAAAGCGTCTCTTTACAGTTGATGTTTTGTTAGACGGTATTTCGGAAGATATATTTTGTTTTCCTTTTTTTATTAGAGTCTTTGAAAATTTGATAATCTACTTAGAGTAATTATTAACTGAGATTTTTTTAAATGTAATTTTATTTATTTCAGAGAGGAAAGGAGAGGGAGAGAGAGATGGAAACATCAATGATGAGAGAGAATCATTGATTGGCTGCCTCCTGTATACCCCTCAAGCCTGTAACCTGGGCATATGCCCTTGACTGGAATCGAACCCAGAGCCCCTCAGTCCTCAGGCCAAGGCTCTGTCCACTGAGCCATACCAGCTAGGGCTTAAGTGAGATTTCTTTATTAATATTCTCAGCTATGCTGACAGAATTTACTGCATTCGGTTTCACACACCTGTTCACTCCCAAGTCCTTGAAATGATTTTTTAAAAATTGTATTTAAATGTTTTTCTTGTAACCTTTTTTTTTTTTTTTAAATCCTCACCCAAGGATATGTTTTTATTGATTTTTTTGGAGAGAGAGAGAAACATCAATGGGCTGCCTCCTAGATCCACCCCCACTGGGGATCGAACCTGTGACCTAGGAGTGTGCCCTGACCCAAACCAGACTCAGCAGCCTTTTGGTGTATGAGGTAACGCTCCAACCAGCGGAGCCAGTGGGCCAGAGCATCTTGTAACCTTTCTTGTCATTCAGATTTGGCTAGCAAGCCCTGGCTGGGTAGCTCCATTGGTTAGAGCATCGTCGTCATAGTCCAGGGTTGTGGGTTCGATCCCCGGTCAGGACACATACAAGAAGCAACCAAGTGGAACAATAAACCGACACTTCTCTCTAAAATGAACTTTTAAAAGTTTTGGCTAGCAAAAAGATACATTGTTCTTTGTAGTACACAGGCAAATCTCAGTGGTCTGTGCCTTAATTCTCATCAGTATGGTTTCTGGGGCATCTGAATTGATCCTGTGCGCTGTCCTTAACCTCAAGGTTACCTCTGTCCCTTGACAGCCTAGTGAAGTCAAGCTTGGTGTCTTGTGGCCCATCACAGGCTATTCTCTCTCTCTCTCTCTCTCTCTCTCTCTCTCTGCGCAGTCGTGCTGGCATTCTGGCAGCAGGAGAGCAGATCTGAGCAACAGGACAGGGTCTCCGTGATCTGGGTCGGGCTTTGCCACGCTGGTGAGGGGCTGCAGTCTCCTCCCAGGGAAAGGCAGAGGCGGACGGTGTGGTCGTGGGCAGAGTGCAGCCTGAACGGGCAGTCTGGCCTGCTGTCTCCTTGCATTTGCCCTGGAGGCCACGACTGGGCCTGGAACTGTGGCGCCCCGAGCAGCCATCGGACGTGGCAGTAGTTACAGATCGGCCTCTGAGTGCGAGGGAGGAAGGCCGGGCGGGTGGGATGTAGGACTTGAGAGTGTCAGGAAACCTGCGAAAGGACAGACCTGTAAGAATGGAGCGATGGTGCCCGGACTCTCAGGAGCTCTTTAGGCCGTAGCAGCCGTTCATTTTTACAATTCGAGCCTCAGCTGCAGGCTCACAGAAGTTGTCGGAAATGAGCTTTTCCCAAGGAAACTTCTAAGCAGGGGCGGCAGGCCTTTTGTGGAGAGGGCAAGGTGGTATACAGGCTTTGCGGCGCTCACAGCAGCCGTGGGGTGCCATGGGGGTGCGGGCTTGAGTTTGCCAGCCCTGCTGGTCCTTGGCCGCCGCAGGGTTGTGCGGGCTGGTGGCCGGGCTCAGCAGATGTGCTTCCTCGCAGCGGACGCCTGTGCTGTACTGCGTGCGGCTGGCCAGGGCCCTGGTGGACGACTACTGCTGCCTGGTGCCCGGGTCGGTGCAGACGCTGAGGCAGATCTTCAGCGCCAGCCCTCGCTTCTGCTGCCAGTTCATCACCTCCGTCACCGCGCTCTACGACCTGTCGTCGGGTACGCAGCTCACCTGGTCGGGGGTGGGGGTGGGGGAGAGGGCGTAGCGTCTGCCAGAGGAGTGGGTGTGAGTCTGGTGTTGCCCAGGCAGGAGAGTCTCGGGGGGAATTGGGGAGCACACACAGGGTCGCCCACTGTTCATGTTGTCACAGAGTCATAGGTGGCTGCTCCCTGCTGTGGGGTGGGGTGCAGAGGCGTAACCCCCAAGCAGCAGGCAGAGTCTCAGGGAGAAGGCCGGGAGTCCTGAGCGTGAGTCTCGGGAGCCTCGCCGATGTCCCCCACCCCACACGCCTGTCGTGCTAGCTCTGGCGGGGCTCTGTCCTGAGCTGCGGGGAGCACAGCCCACTCCCTGTGCAGCCCCCGAAGGGTATCGCCCGCCGATCCCAGGGCCACGCTGTGTGGCCTCGTTGAAGCCAGGCCACCTGGGCTCAAGCCTGGGCCCGCCACCTACGCCGGGCGAGTCCCGGGGAGTCACTCGCGGTCCCTGTGCCGTTTCCTCGGGCTGCTGGAGGGTTGAGTGTGTTCGCCTGTGGAAAGGGGTTGGACGGTTGCTGGGAACACTGTGAGCCCAAAGTCAGTGTCAGTGTTAGTCTTTATTACTCTGTCTAAGCCGCGGAACGTGCCAGGTCCCAGGGTCCAGGAGGTCAGGCTGTCGCGTAGACGGGGAGCTGAGGCGCCCTCGGCAGCTGACCTCACTGGCTGAGCTCTGCCCCTCGAAGGCAACCGTAACTCATGTGCCTGGAGGAGACGCCAGCACCGCAGCCAAACACTCTCTCGAGGGCGGGGCCGAGGGCGGAGTGAAGGGTGGGATTGATTTAGAGCGACCCATGGATGGACTCTCCTCAGACCTGCGGAGTGCTCGGCAGCTGCTGAGTTAACGAGTGTTTCTCGGGCGCTGCCAGGCCAGGCGGTCCTGTCACTGAGGCAGGAGTCCCAGCCTCGTGGAGGGAGGTCCAGGGAACGAGACAGGCAGAGACGTAGATGCTGTGGGTGTGGGGTGATGAGTCCCCTGAACCTAGGGCTCTGCCCCCTCCACCCACTTGGGTCCCTGGGGCCGAGACCCTCCTGACTGGGCGTGTCTTCGCAGACGACCTCATCCCGCCGCTGGACTTGCTGGAAATGATCGTCTCCTGGATCTTTGAGGACTCGAGGTTGATTCTCATCACCTTTTTAAATACTCCGATTGCAGCCAATCTCCCGATAGGGTTTTTAGAGCTCACCCCGCTCACTGGATTGATCCGCTGGTGTGTGAAGGCCCCTCTGGCTTACAAAAGGAAGAAGAAGCCCTCCTTGTCCAACGGCCATGTCGCCACCAAAGCCGCCCCGGACTCGGCGGGGCCGGACAGGGACCCCCACCTCCTGTACTCCAAGCTGCACCTCAGCGTCCTGCAGGTGCTCATGGTGCTGCAGGTGCACCTCACCGAGAAGAACCTCTACGGGCGCCTGGGGCTCATCCTGTTCGACCACATGGTCCCGCTGGTCGAGGAGATCAACCGGCTGGCGGACGAGCTGAACCCCCTCAACGCCTCCCAGGAAATCGAGCTCTCCCTGGACCGCCTCGCCCAGGCCTTGCAGGTGGCCATGGCCTCCGGAGCCCTGCTGTGCACGAGAGGTGGGGGTTCCCTGCCTAGGCCTTCCTGGGGGAGGAGTTCCACAGTCCACCCCACAGCACAGGGGCTCCTGGACCGGACCGTGCGCTGCCTCTTGTGGGACTTCCCCCTGTTAGTGAACGGGGAAAGGGGGGTGTTAGGACACACCAGGCAGAGCCCTGTGCCTGATGTCGCTGCCAGGACTGGGACGCCTCAAGAGGTGTGCGAGCTTAGTATCTTTTTCTGCAGAAGATAGATTCCCTTTAATTCCTTTTTTATTGAGGCATCATTTACGTGCAGTAAAATGCATAAAACACTCCCCTCCCGCTTTAAGGTTCCTTAGTTCTCCCGCACTTTATTGCGTGATGGCTCTCGGGAATGAGCCTGTGCTGATGACACAGCTGTGTTTGCCCCCCCCCTCCTTTTTTTTGTTTTTTTGTTGTTTTGGTAATTGATTCCAGAGAGAGGGGGGAGAGAGAAACATTGATGTGAGAGGGAAACATGGCTCAGTTGCCTCCCATACGCGCCGCCGCTGCGGATCACACCTACAACTTGGATGTGTGCCCTGACCGGGAATCGAACCGGCAGCCTTCGGGTTCAGGCGACACTCCAGCAGCTGAGCCCCACTGGCAGGGGCTGTGCTCCCCTCGGAGCCGTTGGCTCCCAGAAGCTACCCGTGTCCCCAGGCTGTGGTCTCTGGCGATGGGTTTCCCTCTTACCAGGCTCTTGCTGCCCTGGGTGGCTGATCCGCCCAGGGAGAGCCCTGCCTTGGGGCCTTTCCCAGCTTCTGACGAATTGCCGATAGCGCTGCCGCTTCCCTAAGCGAGGGAGTCTGTCTGGGGCCCCGTTTGTTAAAGCAAACGCTGGGGAAGAAGAGAATCGGCTTCAGATGATGCCAGGGAAGTGGACCGTCAGGCAGCGTTGCTGTCCCGCTGGCCCTTCAGAAGCCGCCAGAGAACATTCCGCCGTGTTTTCTCATCCGTTCCGTAATCACCTGTCTCCTTGGTTTCAGATGATCTGAGGACCTTGTGCTCCAGGCTCCCCCACAATAAGTAAGTGCCCTCTCAGGACTTGGGGTCGGGCGGGGGCGGAAGGGGGGTGCAGGGCAGGGTGGACCCCTGGCCCGGCCTGCAGGCTCTAGAGCTTCTGCATATACGGAGGCGCTTAAGGACTGATGGTAAGAGGGGACCGATGTAACGACAAAACCCACATACAAGGGAGGCCAAGGTGGGGTAACTCAAAGACAGAAAAGGTGAAAAGGTGGTCCTCTTGCCGGAGTCAAGGAAAGAAACCGGAATCCACGCAGAGCGTCACGCTCAGCACGCGTGCTTTGCGGTGCGCCCACAGCTTTGCGGTGACGTTGGCGCGCGCTGCTGGGACACTGAGCCGCGCGGCCGTGTGGGGGCAGCGCGGAGCCACAGCCCTCGGCACACTGTCAGGCGGCGCCTTGGCCTCGTGCGGCACTGCCCGGGGCTGAGCGTGGTTCTGTCTGGTTTGCTGTGGTGCGTGGGTCGTCTCTGCCTGTCTCTGAGCCTCGGTGGACCGACCCCCTCATAAAATGGGGCCCTGATTCGCCGACCTCCTGGGGGGTAGGGAGGACTGAGGGGTGACACCTGCGAGTCTCAGCATGGTCCGCGCCCTGTGGGACTCTGCACAAATGGTGGTGGCTGTCCTTTGGGGAAGCAGTGGTGCTGGCGGTGGAAAGCATGAACTGTGGTGGCACAGCTTTTGGGAAGAACTGCCGCCTCGCTGCTTCCTCGCAGTGTGGCCTCAGGCAGGTTCCGTATCTCCCTCCCACCACCTGCCGCCTCCATTCCTGCCTCCATCTCCCTCCCACCGCCTCCTCCTGCCTCCATTCCCCGCCTCCTCCTGCCTCCATTCCCGCCTCCCGCCTCCATTCCTGCTTCCCATTCTCCGTCAAGTCGGGGAAGTAACTACCAGCGGCATGTCCTCCTGCCTCTTCGGGAGCATTTGGAACAGTGCTTGCTTTGTTGAGTATCTAAGAAGGGCTAGCCCAGTCCCTTTTACTGCTATTTCCATAACTTAGGGATTCTCCTTCATCTAATGAACTTCACCGACTCTAAGAAGCAGAAGTTACGCACAAAAATGTGTCCTGCCAATGCAGCATTATTAGCAGAAACCTGGAGGCAAACTAACGACCCCCCAGGCGGGGATGCCCAGTGACCTTGTCGCGCGTGTCACATCAGAACAGGACGTTCCCTCTAAGGGCATCGGGGCGGCAGGGGGCTGCAGAAATGTTAGTAAGTTTGTAGCGTTACATCAGGATGGAACGTTGTATCCACCAGAAGCAGACACTGTGGCAGCCCACCGCGGAAATGGTTCTAGTTGAAAGCAGAGGCCAGGCTGGGAGCAGGAGGGAGCAGAGCCAGGAGCAGGCCTGTCCCGAAGGGGCGGCCTGAGACGGCTTTCCAGTGGGGCGTGGCCGGGAGTTGGGCCTTTGGGGCTAACAGCGTGGGGCTGAGGTCTGGGAAGCTGGAGGTGAAGGAGCTCTGCCGACCCTGCTGGCTGAGGAGAGTGAAGTCAGAAAGGATGGTACTGGTCAGAGGAAACCCTGACGGGGTGTCAGCAGGGAGTGACCTTGATTTCCGGGAACAGCGAGGAGAACGCAGCTGGAGGCGTGCTCGGCCCCTCGGGCTTGGGGTCACTGGGTGGGGTAGGAGGGGACACCCCTGAGGCCGGGGGGTGAGGAGCCAGTGGCTGGAGGTGGGCGTGGGAAGGGAGTGGTCCCTAAAGGGGTCAGACTGGGTCCCGCCTGTCCAGGACCCCGGGTGTCCGGGAGCCTGTTTTTATGTCGTTAGGAAGGACTCTGAGGAAGCCGGCCTGCTGCCTGCTTGCTGCGGGCCTCGGGCCTCAGTCACGGCGCCCCTCAGCGTAGACAGTTGAGCTGACAGCTGAGGGAGAGGGCACTCACGAGGCTGCTCCTGAGGACTGCAGCCCCTGCCCCCACCCTGCGTCCGCCTCCTGGGCACCTCCCCGCACTGTCACCTTGTCACATGCGGGGTCCGGGCTTTTCCCCTGCTGGCCCTGCCTCTCTTCTCTCTCTCATCCTGTCACCTGCTCCTCTCCCTGTTCTGTTTCCCCATCTGGGAATCTGCGTGTTCTGTACCCACATCCGGTGCCTCTTGGTGCCCGTGTGAGGGGCTGTGTGTGTCCAGGCCTCTCTCCTGCCTCCCCATGACACCAAGTCCAGGGCCCAGGGCCTGCACGACGCCGCGTGGCAGGTGCCGCCGTGTGGGATCCGCCTGCTAACCCTTCTCCTTGTGTCCGCAGCCTGCTGCAGCTGGTGATCTCGGGGCCTGTGCCACAGTCACCCCACGCGGCCCTCCCCCCGGGGTTCTATCCTCACATCCACACGCCGCCGCTGGGCTACGGGGCTGTGCCTGCCCACCCCGCCGCCCACCCCGCCCTGCCCACGCACCCCGGGCACACCTTCCTCTCGGGCATGGGGTTTCCATTCAGGCCCATCCGCTAGGCGGGCCCCACCAACGCCGAGTGGCACCGTGCCTTCCGCGCCCGGGCGGAGAGCCTTCCAGAGCGAGTGCGGCCCAAGAGGAGGACCTCGCTCACCAGCACCGTCCTGGGCAGGAGATCGGTGACATCGCAGCCCAGGCGCCTCCTGCCTGGCTACGCTGGTGCAAGTCCAGATGGACAGACAGAAGGAAGTGACCATGTCCAGCCCTCACGGAGCCGCGCAGACGTCTTTCAGAGATGCCGTCCTGGGCGCCTGTTGTGTGTCCGGGACACGGGTGTGCGAAGCCGCGTTTGCACGTCCTCTTGTCCGCTTCTTTCCTGCGACTGGGGTGTGCTCCTGCCGTCGACACGGCCACTCCACAGCTCCGTGAGCTCCAGCTGACCCTGCCCCTGGCGCGGCTGGCGGGAACCTGTGGCGGTGCCCGTCGCCAGTGAAAGGGGCATCTCTGTTCCAGTGGGGTCTAGTTTTCTTTCATATGTTCCAATAAATCTTTTCTCAACAGTTGTGTAGACTTTCTGGACTGTACCTTAAGAACTGAGTGTGCGCTGCAGCAGCTTCCGCCCAGCCCCGGGATCGGGGTGACCCGACAGGCCCCGTTCCTTTGTGTTGGATTCCGTTACCCGTTTCTGGTTGATGGATGAACCTGCTGGGGCCAGAGCAGGACTGAGGAACGCACCTGCTCTTGGTGAGAAGCATCCACTGCCACTTGGCTGGGTTTAGAATTTAATTCTGGTACCAAGTGTCCCTGAAAAGGACAGAAACCCCCCTGGCTACTAAGACGGAGGATGTTCAAGCCCTTTATGTAACTCTAGAGGTGTGGTGCACAAAACTCGGCCCTCAACGGCTGCAGTGGCTTACCTCAGCCCTCGCAGCCCCAGCTTCAGCTGTCCAGTCTAATTAGCATATTACACTTTTTTTATTATAGGCTAGAGGCCTGGTGCACAAAAATTTGTGCACTGGGGGGTGGGGGGTCCCTCAGCCCGGCCTGTGCCCTCTCGCAGTCTGGGATCTCTTGGGGGATGTCCACCTGCTGGCGTGCCTAGCCAGCCTGGGTGAGGGGCTGATGGCTGTTTGCAGGCTGGCCAAGCCCCCCAGTGGGGACCCTCATCCCATTGGGGTGTGGCCAGCCTGGATGAGGGGCTGATGACTGTTTCAGGCTGCCCATAGCCCTTTCAGGATTCGGGTCCCTACTGGGGGACCTGGCTGGAACCAGGTATCTGGGATTTATTTAACTTCTATAATTGAAACTTTGTTGCCTTGGTCCCCCACTGGAAGCCTGGGTTGCCCCTGGCAACCCAAGGTCCCAGCCCAACAGGTATCTGGGGTTTGTTTATCTTCTATAATTGAGACTTTGTAGCCTTGAGTAGAGCTCAGGGCTGGCAGGGCCCTGGCTTCCTCCATTGCCCAGGGCAACTCCAGCTCTGGTCGCCACCATCTTAGTTGAGTTAATTTGCATACTTGCTCCTGATTGATTGGTGGGCGTGGCCTGTGGGTATAACGGAATGGGGTCAATTTGCATATCACTCTTTTATTAGATTAGGTGGTGTGGAGCGATGCATAACACTGGCCTCCCCACCTGTGGATTCACATCAGCTAATTCAAACCCTGAAGCTAGAAAACAGTTTTCGTCCCCATTTGGGAATTTTTGAATGCAGAGGGCCGACTGTAAGTTTTAGGGAATTTGCCCACCCAGTTTACTCACAAAGTGTGCAATTTGGTTGTTGTCAGTATACTTCCAGAGTTGTGCAACCATCACCACTATCTACTTTATTTTTATTTTTTTAAATTAAATATTGTTGAAAGTATCTGGTTTTTCCCCATTGACCCCTTCTAGCCTTCACCTGTCCCCCACCCCAGGCCTTCACCACTCCATTCTCTTTGTCCATGGGTTTTGACCACTATCTACTTTAACATGTTAAGCGCCCTGTCAGTCACCAGTGGCTGACACTACACTTTCCATCTGGAAGACAAAACACACTGGGCACTTAATGGGTTAAAACATTCCGTCATCCCCAAAAGAAGCCCCGTGCTCAGAAATGGTCACCCCCTCTCCTCCCAGCCCTTGGCAGCCATCTGTCTTCTGTCTATGGATTGGCCTTTTCATAAAAATAGTCATAGGACGTGGTCATTTGTGTCCGGCTTCTTTCACTGAGCACCATGGGGGTTCCTTGTGTTGTGGCAGGGTCAGTCCTTCGTGGCTTTTTCTTTGAATCCTCATTGAGGCTATTCTTACTGATTTTAGAGAGGGGGAGGAAGGGAGAGAGAGAACGCCTGATGTGAGAGAGAGCATCGATTGATCGGTTGCCTTCCAGAAATGCCCCACTGGGGATTGAACCCACAACCTAGGTATGTGCTCTGACCAGGAACCAAGCCTGCAGCCTTTTGGTGCATAGGATGGCGCTCCAACCAGCTGAGCCACCCGGCCAGGCAGCACTGCCTTCCTTTGAATGGCCAAATGAGACCATTGTGTGGACATTCACCCATTCATTCGGAGGTGGATGTTGGAACCTTTGGCTTTTATAAGTAACTAGAGGCCTGGTGCACAAAAATTTGTGCACTTGGGGGGTGGTCCCTCAGCCTGGCCTGTGCCCTCTTGCAGTCTGGGACCCCTTGGGAGATGTCCACTGCTGGTGTAGGCCTGCTCACTGGGGGTTCGGGCCTAAGTTGGAAGTCAGACATCCCTCTGGCAGCCCGGGAGCCCTCAGGGGATGTCCACCCACTTGCCAGTGGGGAGCAGGCCTAAGCTGCAGTCGGACATCCTTAGCGCTGTTGAGGGGGCTGGAGAGGCTCCCACCACCACTGCTATACTGGCAGCCATCAGCCTGGCTTGTGGCTGAGCAGAGCTCCCCCTGTGGGAGTGCACTGACCACCAGGGGCAGCTCCTGCATTGACTGTCTGCCCCCTGGTGGTCAGTGTGTGTCATAGTGACCAGTCATTCCCAGTGGTTCTGCTGTCAGGGTCAATTTGCATATTACCCTTTTATTATATAGGATGCTGCTACAAACAAGGTTATGTTCCGATTCTCTTGGACACACACAAACACACACACACATTTACATGGAAACACTGTACAGTACTTTTAAAATATATTTTATTGATTTTTTACAGAGAGGAAGGGAGAGGGATAGAGAGTCAGAAACATTGATGAGAGAGAAACATCAATCAGCTGCCTCCTGCACACTCCCCACTGGGGGGGAGTTACAACCAAGTTACATGCCCTTGACTGGAATCGAACCTGCGACCCTTTAGTCCGCAGGCCGATGCTCTATCCACTGAGCCAAACCAGTCAGGTCTGTACAGTATTTTTTAAAAAATATTTGTATTGATATCAGAGAGGGAGAAACATCCTATATATATTATATAATATCCAATACAATAAAAGGGTAATATGCAAATTGACCCTAACAGCAGAACAATCAGTTGCTATGACATGCACTGACCACCAGGGGGCAGATGCTCAACGCAAGAGCTCCCCCCTAGTGGTCAGTGCACTCCCACAGGGGGAGCTCCACTCAGCCAAAAGCTGGGCTGACAGCTGTGAGTGCAGCGGCAGTGGTGGGAGCATCTCTGCCTCCATGGCAGTGCTAAGGATGTCCGACTGATGGCTTAGGCCTACTCCCTGGGATGGCTCCTGGGTTGCCAGAGGGATGTCTGACTGCCAGCTTAGACCCGATTCCCCCCAGGGAGTGCACCTAAGCCAGCAGGTGGACATCCCCCAAGGGGTCCTGGACTGCAACAGGGAGCAGACCGTGCTGAGGGACCCCCCAAGTGCACAAATTTTTGTGCACTGTGCCTCTAGTCAATGATAAGAGAGAATCAATTGATAGCCTTCTGCACACCCCCTCCTGGGGATTGAGCCTGCAACCGGGCATGTGCCCTTGATTGGAATCAAACCTGGGACCCTTCAATCTGCAGGCCAGTGCTGTATCCACTGAGCCAAACTGGCTAGGTCCAGTATTTTTTTAATACGGAAAATTCAGAAGTAGCATGAATAGCCATCAGCTGAGGACCAGCCATTCCCTAGGGATCCAGCCGGTTATGGCAATAGGTGAAGGTTCTAGAACTAGCCACCAGGGGGGCCCTGGGTGGTTGCTGCGCTGGGCATCCAGACCCAGGTGAGTGCTGCCAGGACCTCCGCTTTCAGGAGAAGATGGACATATATTTTTATGCTGCATTCTCTCGATTTTAAAATGCCACCTTTGGTGTTAGAAGTCAAGAGGAGGGTGGAGGATGGGTAATAATCACAAGAGGCTTCTCTGTGCAGTGACACGAGTGTGTGGTTTGTGTCGATGTTGTACGCTGATGCACACTTTTCCACATGCTGTCACCTTTTAACAGAAACGCCCTCCGCCCTGACTGGTTTGGCTCAGTGGATAGGGCGTCGTCCTGTGGACTGAAGGGTCCCGGGTTCGATTCTGGTCAAGGGCATGCACCTTGGTGGCGGGCACATCCCCAGTAGGAGCTGTGCAGGAGGCAGCTGATCGATGTTTCTCTCCTCGCTGTTCCTCTCCCTTCCTCTCTGTAAAAAATCAATAAAATATATTTAAAGGGGCAGTGACGGGCAGCGCGCGGGGCGGCAGCGGTGCAGTCTGCACCATGGCTTATCCCGGGCACCCTGGGCACCCCGGCGGGTACTACCCAGGAGGGTATGGAGGGGCCCCCGGAGGGCCTACCTTTCCCGGACAAACGCAGGATCCGCCGTATGGTTACTTTGCAGCAGTGGCTGGACAGGATGGACGAATAGATGCTGATGAATTGCAGAAGTGCCTGACAGAGTTGGCATCGCCGGAGGATACAAACCTTTTAATCTGGAGACTTGTCGGCTTATGGTTTCAATGCTGGATAGAGATCTGCCAGGAACAATGGGTTTCAGTGAATTTAAGGAACTCTGGTCGGTCCTGAATGGCTGGAGACAGCACTTAACCAGTTTTGACAGCGACAGGAGTGGCAGGGTGGACCCTCAGGAATTGCAGAAGGCGCTGACAACAATGGGATTTCGGTTGCGTCCCCAGGACCTGAATTCAATTGCAAAGCGATACAGCACCAACGGGAAGATGACCTTTGATGACCACATTGCCTGCTGTATCAAGCTGCAAGCTCTGACAGACGGGATACTACTCAGCAGGGTGCTGTGAATTTCCCCATGATGAGTTCATCCAGTGTCATGAGTATCTGAGTCCAGAGGGCTCTGTGCGAATGGGATCGACATTCCAGCGGGAGCGCTCGCTCTTTGCTTGCCTTCAGTGACGCGTGTGAACTTGCTTCGCCGCTTTTCCTTATCAGCTGTTGTAAAGGTTTATTACTTCATGTACATCTGAAGGTTTTGTTTTCAGTTTAGATAATAAATTCTTTGGAATTTTATTAATATAAGATCAGTTCTGTCACACCATTTAGAACTTCCTTGAGCCACTGTCATGTCTAATTTTCTTGTTAACCCTGTTTTAGGTGAATTTAAGTGTGCAGAATGTGTAAGGCACTGTGTGTACTTTTCCCTGCAGGATACTAAAACCTTTTCATCAGGCTGCAGCTGCTCATTCCTCCCCTAGCAGGGCTGTTGCATGCTATTGAAAGCTTTATGTATGGCGTATTCTTTGTTTTATTTTGTTACTCCTCACCCGAGGATATTTTTACCATTGATTCTTAGAGAGAGTGGGAAGGAGGAGGAGAGACAGAGAGAAACATCAATGTGAGAAAGACACATCGATCGGTTGCCTCCCACACTCCCGACAGGGCCAGGGAATGAACCTGCAGTTTTTTTTTTAAATGCAAAATAGCCCAGCCAGCATGGCTCAGTGGTTGAGCATCAACCTAGGAACCTGGAGCTCCCGGTTCGAATCCCAGTCAGGGCACATGTCCGGGTTGCAGGCTCGATGCCCAGCAGGGGGCGTGCAAGAGGCAGCTGATGAATGATTCTCATTATTGCTGTTTCTACCTCTCTCTCCCTCTCCCTTCCTCTCTGAAATCAATAAAAATACATTTAAAAAAAGAACTGATGAGGGAAAAGTCCATTACATGTCTGCATGTTGATGATTCCTGTTGCTTTTTCTCCAATTCCTGAAGTTCCAAACTTCCCTCTGGTCCGTCTGCTTCTCTCAGAGTGGGATGGCAATAGATGCCCCCTGCAAAGGCAACCGAGCGACAGCGTCATTAGCACGCTAATTGGATACGCACAGACAGCAGGGGAACCTGACGGGAGTGGACTCAGAAGTTGGGAGGCATTTCTGTTGCTGCTAAAGCCACATAGAACCGTTGGACTTAACTAGGTACATGTGTCGCCTGGAAAAAAGGTGAAGGGAAGAAGAGGAGGAGAAAGGGCGTCCAGGTGTGGGCAGGAGGAAGGTCCCGGGAAACTAGGTTGGGGAAGACACTTTCCTGTGATTTGCGTCATGGGAAGGTGACCAGCCAGCCGAGCGAAGGAGGCAGAGCCTGCACAGG
>PVJC01011908.1:0-40654 GCA_004026665.1 Murina feae | reverse complement strand
GGAGCCTCTCCTGCCTCCTCAGCAGCACTAAGGATGTCTGATTGCAGCTTAGGCCTGCTCCCTGCTGGCAAGTGGACATCCTCCAAGGGCTTCCAGGCTGCCAGAGGGATGTGTGACTGAAGCCAGCAGGTGGACATCCTCCAAAGGATCCCAGACTGCGAGAGGGCACAGGCCAGGCTGGGCAGAGGGACCCCCCTAAGTGCATAAAGTTTTGTGCACCAGGCCTCTAGTTTAGATTAGATATGATTTTACCCCAAATAGGAACACAATTAACATTGGGTTTTATTTCTTGCACACCTTAGGATTTATTGAAATAATTCTATTAAAAAAATTTCCAAAAACCTTATTGTTTCTGAAGTTGGTAGAAAATATTATAAATGATTATGAAGGGGAATGGAAGATAGAGAAGCATGTTTTAATAATTCTTGCAATCATATATGTCTTGTAGATTCTAAATTTTTAAGATTTTGAAAGAGAAAAGGTATGCCTGTCTTTCTAACTAGATTATAAGATTATCCACCTTTAAATACCATAGTTATAGTTAAACTGATGGAAGAGTACTTTAAATGTCATGTACTCTAATATCTACCTTCTACAACATTATCCAAGATGACAATATGATACAGACCTTAGCCTCTTTCTATGTACAGTAGTCCAATACATTAGTAAGGGGGACATTTACTAAAATCCTCTTTTTCAGAAGGACTGAAAGCTACTCTCCTAAAACTTTTCTACTTATTAACCTACTAGGGGCCCAGTGCACAAAAATTTGTGCACTCAGAGCGGGGGAGGCTCCTTCAGGCCGACCTGTGCCCTCTCACAGTCTGGGACCCCTCAGGGGATGTCCAACTGCTGGCATGCCTGGCCAGCCTGGGTGAGGGGCTGAGGGCCATTTTTAGGCTGCCCAAAGTCCCTTCAGGGTTTGGGTCCCTATCGGGGTGCCTGGCCAGCCTGGGTGAGGGGCCAAGAGCCATTTTCAGGCTGCCCGCAGCTCCCAGTGACCCAAGGTCCCAGTGGAAGCAGGTTTCTGAGGTTCATTTATCTTCTATAATTGAAATGTTATTGCCTTGAGCTGAGGCCTAGGCAGGGAATGAAGCCTCCTGTTTGCTTCAGCTCTGTGGCTTCTATAATTGAAACATTGTTGCCTTGAGCAGAGGCCCAGCCAGCCTTGGCAGGCAGTTTCAACTCCATTGCTGGTGCAACGGAAGCCTCCTGTTTGCTCTAGTTCTATGGCTGCTGGCCGCCATCTTGGCTGGGTTAATTTGCATACAGCTGTTCTGATTGCTTAGTGGGCATGGCTTGGTTGGTGGGCGTGGCTTAGCTGTCTCAGAGTGATGGTTAATTTGCTTATTACTCTTTTATTAGATTAGATTAACCTTTAAAGTAATGAACATCAAACAAAAGATATATTTTTTTTCTTTCATAGTGGTTCTCTACCAGCGGCAATTTTTCCCTTAGGGGACATTTAGCACTGTTTGGAGACATTTTTGTTATTGTTGTTATTCCTCATCAGAGGATATTTTTTTCCATTGCTTTTCAGAGAGAATGGAAGGGAGGGACACAGGGAAGAAGGAAGGGAGAGAACAAAAATTTTAAATTTTTAAATGGGGGAGAGAGAGAAAGAGAGAGAGGTGTGAGAGCCCAGACCAGGGGCAGGAGTGAACCCGCAACCCAGGTACATGTTCTTGACTGGGAATTGAACTCTTCAATACAGGGACCAATGTTCTAACCACTTAGCAACACTGACTAGGGCTGGAGAGATTTTTTGCTTTCACAACTTGGGATTGAGTACTATTGGCATCTGGTGGGTAAAGACCAGGGATGCTACAATGTACAGGACAGTCCCCCACCACAAATAATTATCTAGCCCAAAGTGTTAATAGTGTCAAGTTTGAAACACCCTACTAACACAACAGAATGACCTTGAGGTTCTTTTTCTCTCTAATTACATACTCCTATAGTACTGCCAAGTGGTTGTAACAATAATCCATTGATAGTAATGGGAATGTATGATACTCCTCAAGTGCAATGAACAGACAAAAGCTGAGATTCCTAACTTGGAAACAATACAGTATCTGACTTTAACACTGTGAAAATGACAGCCTTTGCTTTGTTAAAAATTGCTTAGGTACTAAGAGCAGATAACACTAGCCTATGGTTATTAAACTCAGGCAGTGGTGATCCTTGAGGATGGGTACTTATTGGAAGGGAGCATAAGGAAGACTACTAGGGTACTAACAGCATGCTGTTTTTTGATCTGTATGATGGCTGCATGTGCTCAGTTTGGGAAAATTCATTTAGTTGTACACTTACATGTGCCCTTTTTTCTACATGTTTATGATACTTCAGTAAAAGTCTTAAAATGCTTAAATATGCCACAAAGTACAATAGATATATAAATGTCAATCATTTGCAGAACCTTTTGAAGAAAATTTAAAATCACAGATTTATAGTTAATAAAATACTATATTTTTATAGTTAATAAATAACTGCAGGTGTAGAGTTAAGCTAAACAATTTTGAAATTCTGTTTTGAATTAATAGTTAAGTCTGTTCAACCAAAAGGTACTAATTAAATAACTTCTTTTAAATAGTACCTTTTGGTTGAACAAACTTAACTATTAATTTAAAACAGAATTTCAAAATTGTTTAGCTTTGAAGCCCTTTTCTAACTACAATTAAGCCATTAATCTTGTGTAAATGGTTGTCTGTCATCAATAAAAGCAATTTAGTAACCCAAAAGTAAAAATAACTTGAGCTTTGACATATGTGTGTTTCTTAGGTCATTAATTAGTTGAGAGTTACTAATTACTACTTGTTAATTAATAAAGGGTACCCGGTAGCCCAAGAACCACATGAGCAGCAAGGGAAAGTCAGTATAGGATTTAAAATTTGTCACTGAGAGATTATTTGATGTTGAAATTTAAGACTGAAAAGCAATTGCTGCTACTAACTATATGTGCCCCAGGGGTTACATCAATATGAAGATCTGTCAAATGGTACTCATTACTCCTGAACCCATTAAAAATGTGTATCAATACCAAACCTGATATCTTAAAGGACTAGATACTGATAGTTAGTTCAGAATCTATATTTATTAACAGTTAGAAACATTTGGATATATTTAACCTCTAAATATGACACCAAGGAAGAACTCTACTGAGTTTTCCCTCCCTAATGCTTAAAATAATTTGAAATATATACCTAGACTAAACTTAGACAAATCACTGTATCATTAAATTTATACTAATAAAAGGGTAATATGCTAATTAGACCAGGTCAACCAAACATCTTCTGGACAAAGCCATGGTGGCATGGGCCAAGGTAGAGGCAGTTAGGGGTGATCAGGCCAGCAGGGGACCAGTTAGGGGCAATCAGCCTGGCAAGGGAGAGCAGTTGGGGGCTGTAAGGCAGGCAGGCAGAGTGGTTAGGGGCAATCAGGCAGGCAGACAGGTGAAGGATTAGGAGCCAGCAGTCCTGGATTGTGAGAGGAATGTCAGGTCTAAACTGGCAGTTGGACATACCCCAAGGGGTCCCAAATTGGAATGGTCCAGGCCAGGCTGAGGTACCCCTCCCCACTCCATATGAATTTTATGCACTGGGCCTCTAGTATACATATAAAAGAGCACCACAATACATCTACACAATGGAATACTATGGTGCTGTAAAAAGGAAGGAGTTCTTATCATTTGCAGCAGCATGGAAGGAACTGGAGAGCATAATGCTAAGTGAAATAAGCCAGTCAATGAAAGAAAAATACCACATGTCCTCACTCATCTATGCATAATAAGAACCATTAGAAACTGGTGAACAAAAATAGATACAGAGGCAGAGCAGCATCAGACAGACGTCAAATTACAGCAACAAGGACATGGAGGGTTAGGGGGGTAATAGGTCAACCAAAGGACTTTTATGCATGCATTTAAGCATAACCAATGGACACAAATCACTGGAGGGTAGGGGAGGCTGGGGAAAGGGCAGGGGAAAAAAAGAGATATATGTACTAATCTTAGTAATACTTTATGTAATAAAAAAATATATATATTAAAAAAAGAGCACCACAAAATCATAGTGCATTTCCTTTGGTTTATATCTATCAATTTAAATCACTTTTCAAAACTGTGTTCATACCATGACAATGTCTAAAATTAATTATCATCCAGCAATAAATTAACTTTTTTTTTCCTTTCTAGCCATGAATAACTCTCAAATTCAGAAGAAGTTCTTTTGGGGTCTGCAACAGTACTTTAATTTTTCCATAACAAAAGGCCAATCAAAATTTTGAACCATGGCACTACCCAGTGAATCAAATGGAATGAATTAGTCTTGAAGATGAGTTTCTCCAACCATTTATGAGGCCTGAATCCACATTCTTGTATTAATATAGCAATATATCACTTATTTAAACTTCCATAGTAGTCAATATAGGACATAATTCACTATCTTTCAATAGAATGCTTCCTAGATACTGAATTAATTTGTTGGGGCAGATATTTTACAAGTTATTCCACTAGAAGATTTTCTCTGATATTAGATATGCAATTCAACTACAAGGATTGGTACTGTTTATTACCAAAAAATAGGCAAAAATATATTTAATTTTTTTAAAAAAGTTTAGTGCATGGTCTATACAGTATATATTTGTCTTTCTCACATTGAACTTTATGACTAAAAGAGCTGCTTCATTACATGCTGGTTATAGCTCTTAGAAACATAACTAAACTAAGGGTGATGGTTAGCTTCATTAAATAGGGAAGTGGGATAATATGTTTTAAATAAATAAATCCACTAATTTGTACATTGTAATATTATGGTTCTAAGTACATATCAATGGCTTGGCAAATCTGTTCTTTCAAAGCATATCATCCCTCAAATGAGCTCACCCACTTCCTTGAAAACACATAATGACATATTGTAGTAGTGGGTAGAAAGTAGACATTTTTATAATAGAATATATAATATGACATTAAAATATTGCATAAAGGCTTAAGAAACAAAAAAGAAACAACAAATTATTGATATCTGCATCTAACTTGGGAGAACGAGCTTTTAAGTAGAGTATTTACTAAATTTAGAAGTTGGTTGATTAATTAGGTTCTAATGACCTTACACAGTGAACAAAAGTATTTTCTAAGTATATTAGTAGAAAGGAATGAAATGTATTAATTTCAAGCCCTCTCCTTAAAGTTAAGAATTAGAAAAAAATAAAATGTTTGCATTTGACAAAATATAGATTAAGGCAACAAATATATATGGGTTACATTTAAATAAGGTTTTGGACTGCAATATCTCTGCAAATATCTGTACAGAACCTGTCATACTTTATAATTATACTTTAATAATTATTCATTATACTATGTTAATAAAAACCTTATTTTGTTATCTTAATACTTTGACTAAAAGGTCAAGCTCTATAATATGGATTGACACAATTCCAATTTTATCAATATTTTGTGATATAAAATGTTAATATTTTTCATAAGCTACATAGTCCTTATACCCTTGGTGTGGGAACAACAGAGCAGTTTCCCTTCTACTAACTACTCATATATGTACCTGTAAGAAAATTATGCCATATTTTCTAGCCATTACATATAAATGGAAGTTTTTAGTAGTCTAATAGAAAATTAACACTATAACTGTTTGAAAATTAGAACTGTAATTTTTCCCAAATAACAATCCAAAACTTCAGGCAGTTAAGACGTCAGCATGTCATTGGATTACTTGATCTAAGCATAGTGATTAAATGGAGTTGTCATGACAAGGTACTTATTGCACTTAATAAATTTAAATGTATGTATTTTTTTTCCAATTCTGATTAAGATCAATAAAAATAGTAGTGATTTCTTTTCCTTCACAAGTTTTGCACAGCTTCTCTCTGAAAATTGCAAAAAAAAAATGTTGTCAGGTGAGAAATGCCTATTATCTAATTCCTATTTGAGTATGTTTCACTTTAGATGTCAAATAAAATGAAGATTGCAAGAAATGCAAGACAAGTTACTTAAGTGTCTAAATAAAACATGTGAAGTATCTGTATGGTCTTTGTGGAAGTCCTAAAAAGAAACATGCAGGATAGGTTTTTAGCTTAGCTATACATTTTTGTCAGGAAGTTGCTATCATGTGAATGTTAAAACTAAAAGTACCCCTCTATTAAAAAAAAGCAAAAGTCCTGATGTGAACTATTAGTGACAACAATTCAACATAGTTGGACCTCTGGTTGTTGCAGGTTTCTGATTTAAAAGCCTAGTCTTACAAACCTTGTCTTCTAATTTCCATAACTCACTTATTGCAAATATGATTCCATAAAGCATTCTTCCCATCCCTGTAATAGTATTTTAACTGTAATGTATTTTCTTAACACAAACAGTACAAAAGGATCAAAATGAAGTTTAAAATTTTTCATCTTACCCCCCAATTTGGATTACCTCAACAAAAAGCCATTCTCACTTCTTTCTCATTATTGTAATTTACAAAGATGTGTAGACATAAATTCTTTTGCAAGAAAACTTCTCTACAAGGTATCTTTCCACCACCACATACCATTACTAAATTTATTGGATTTTTATAGTACTTTGTTTAATAAAAAATATGAAGTATTACATGCTGATACTAGGATAAAATAGTAAGCATAAGTTTTAAATTAAATAACACAATAATTTTATGTTTTAATAAAATCCTTAATATTTAGTGTCAAATAAGACATTCATCTTTAAAGTCTACAAAGGAACACCAGAATTACTAAATGAAATCAATATATGATAGCCAGGCAGTCTCGGTAACCTTCTTTGATTGGTCTCTTGTAGATGAGATGTTAAGTCCAGGGTCTTTGGTTTGGTTTCCCAACCAATTTACATTAAAATATTTTTTTGTTATTAAATTTTATGTTGCAGAGATCCTCTATATTAAGGAATAGCTTTTGCAATATAATGCTGTGAATCAATATCTGGTTTGCTAGCACAATCCGTGTTGGATGCTCCTAACTCATTTGTACCAAGATATAATAAGTCAGACCAATTAAAATAAGAGAATATATAGGCTTTATTAGGTAGTTCTCTAAAGGAGTCTGATGAGCCAGCCATGTTATGAGTAGTTGTTATTGGAACCTAGGATGACAGGGTTTTGGGGTCAGATAGGTGGTGACTGGGACTTACATATGGGCAAAATGGGATAGTTTAAATATTGCCATTGGTCCAAAATTTAAAATGAAGCAGAGCTCTCTTTGAAATACTTATTTGGGTAATGTTCAAAGAGAAAAGCTAAGCAACTCGAACAGAGCAGGTGAAGTATTTTTCATTTGGGATTATCTAGTGCTACAGTCTTGAGCCTACAAGTGTCACAATTTCTTTTTCAGAGCCTCTAAACTGCCAATAACACCAGTCAGTTCTTATCTAGGATCCAAGGTTCTAAGAGACCTTCTTAAACCAGTATCAAATTTACAAGCAACTCATTTTGAAGAACAGAATGGAGCCGAACAAAGTTGGAAACATTCTTTAATCCAATGATATTCTAGAGCACTGATTTAGTTCTGCATTTTCTCTAAAAGAATCCCTATTAAGAGCCAAAAAACCTTATTGGATAGAATTAGGCCAGCATTTTTTTTCTTATATTCTCACCAACATATCTGAAAAAGATGTCTGAATAAAATATCTGAACAAGAGGATTATTTTGTGCCTGACTTCGTGAGATGAGTCATTTTTTCTGTAAGTAAGCATATTTAAGATTAAGAATTTTGCTATATTTTTTTTCAAAAAATGTCTGGGATTTACTTCAAATTAAACCAGTGAGATTAGGGGGCTTCATAATAAATCAGTCAGGTAGGTGGGTACAGAGAGGAGTGAGGAAGAATATACAGTAAACAAAGTTGGCCACAAAATGATGACTGTTGAAGCTGGGTGGTGGCTATATACTGGAGGGGTTCATTATATTCTTTTATTTTTATATATGGTTGAAAATTTTCTGCAATAAAGTTATATAACATGTATCTATTATATTATATATTTTTTCTCAATCCCCACCCACTACCATATATTTTTTTTCAATTCTCACCCAAGGACATGCTTAGGGAAAAGGGAGGGAGAGAGAGAACCGCGAACAGAACCCAAAACCGAGGTATGTGCCATGACCAGGAATTGAACCATCGAACTAGCAACCTTTTGGTGCACAGGATGATACCCAACAGACAGCAATCCCAGCTGGGTTCTATCATATATATTTTTAAGGGCAATTCAAGTTGCAAACTGGTGGTTGTCCTATATAAGCATGAGTTGAATTTAAGAGCTGTACCTGAGTAACAATCTTTTCCTCTCCATCATGGTAGAGGCCGTTTATAAGTAAAAATCAAAAATCCATTTCCACAAAATCATCCTGGAACTATTCTGGGAAGATGCTTCTAAAATAATTACGTCATTTCTCTTTCTTATGATGCTACTTTGACCTGCATTGTTAGGGTGAAATCTGTTTTGTCATAAGACAGGCCTGTGCCAGTAACATTTGTATTTTTAAGACAATTCTGTTTGTAACATAAGCTAAATTTTTTATGTTTTATCTTGAATGAGGTTTTCTAGACCCAATTTGTAAGTGAAAGAAAGAAAATCCATCTATTTTTCTCCAGCTCCACTGTAACCATAAATAACTGGAATAATCTTACATGGCTCTCTACTTACTTCAGCTCCTCTACAATATATTCCTTACACAACCTGCACAGTGATCTTCAAAATGTAAATCACGTTTCATATTCCCTTCCTTAAAATCCTCTAATGCAGCGGTTCTCAACCTATGGGTCGTGAACCCTTTGGCGGTCGAACGACCCTTTCACAGGGCCGCCTAAGACCATCCTGCATATCAGATATTTACAACATGATTCATAACAGTAGCAACATTACAGTTATGAAGTAGCAATGGAAATAATTTTATGGTTGGGTAACAACATGAGGAACTGCATTTAAAGGGCCAGAAGGCTGAGAACCACTGCTCTATGGCTTCCCATTTCAAATTCTCATAGGTTTCATCTCTCATCAGTTCCCCTTACCATGATCCAGCCAAAGCTGATCCATCTCTGGTTATTTGCATTTGTATATTTCTCTGCCTTGAATGCTATTCCACAGGATATTCATATGACCTGGCTCTTCTTTCCACTCATATCTCAGCTCAAATGCCATGTCAATCGCTATCTGTTTAAACAAAGTTGCCAAAGCGTACCAGAATCACCCGGAGACTTTTATCTTAACACATTATTACTCTTATGGAGCTTACTAGAAATGAGGAATTGAAGGCCCCATCCCAAACCTACTGAATCAGAATATGTATTTTTAACAAGATCCCTAGGTAAACTATATAGATATTAAAGCTTAAAAAAGCACTGGTCTAACATGTAATGACTAACATATTCTTTTTGTTAGTGATCATTAAAAGACAATTAACCAAACTGACAGTCTTAAGCAATAGTGCTATATATTTAGGTACACTAATTCTACTGAATAACTGGTTTGAATATAAATTATTTTTATGCTCATTTGCAGAAATCTTTCCCAAGTACTTGACTTAATAGTTTTCCTTTAAAATGTATATTGCTCTATTAGGAACGTAATTTTAGATTCATTTCTCAAGATTGTGTTACTTAAGCAGGTTAAGAATATTTAGTTTTCTCTATAATATTAAATATCAAGTCTTAAGATGGGCACTTTTATAGCATTGTCATGATTTTAGTAAAAATTTATATTTTTGAGGAATAATCATGTCATAATCATTACAATTCTTTAAATTCTTAACTTGTATTGTTGCTAATGCACAAAATTCTAAATGTTAATCTGCAGACCAAATTGCCTAAGAGCAACTTTAAGTGAAAAGTCTCTTGATAAAGAATGAACATTACAGCAAAACTTTAAATAAGTTTGTACAACCTTGAAGTGCAATAAATGCTTTTTATTGTATGCTCATTTCAATGAGTAACATTTAGAAATAATCCCACGCAACAGAGACAATCTTATTTTACAGCGTGTACATCATTTACAGTCACATAACACACAATTTTAGATTTTCCAAATTTAATATTCTGAAGTTAAGAAAGATAAAAAATTTATCCTCAAGAAACTGATTCTTATCTGGTGCAAAAAAACAGAAAGGTGAACATTAGTTGAAATACAAAGCCACAATATAGCATGAAGTAAAATTACATTTTAATAATATTGAACAGCTGAGTGTAAACATGAAGCAACTAAAACTTAAAAGTACACATCATATGCAATACACTTATGAACAGGATTTCATTAAATTTCCCTAAACCAGCTTTTTATATTAAGCGCCATTTTGATTTCCAGCATGCTAACACAAAGCGTTGTTAAAGGGATGCATATTTTAAATTTATACACTGTAAACTGAATATCCACTTCTGAATTCTATTGGCAGCACAGTGTTTTGTTAAATACTGCATAAACACTGCCTCGTATTGAAAATGCATGTTAATTATATGGTATATATATAGAGAGAGAGATTTTAAAAATCAAAATTTTCAAGAATGGCATAAAATTGCACCTTTAAACATTAGAGCAAGTAAGGCTAGAACCACCATACTTGCTAATTGTCCTAAAAAAAACCCTAAACATTATAATATTTAAGAAAACTGAGTTCTCTCAATTTAATCTTTAGATCATTAAGAAATATAGTGCTAACTTTGTTTGCAACACTACTGGTTGCATTCGTTTTAGAAAGCCATGTTTGACTCAAATATATACTTGTCATATATGCCATACTGAACAATAATCAACTCAAAACAGCATAAAAAAGGGAACTTTATCCTTAGACTTTAGCACAGAATGCTATATTTTAAACATCTTGTCCTGCGATAAAATTTTAGCAGCTCTGAAATTCTTTTTAATAGTACTGAATTAATCTAACCTGTTTTTCAGTGAAAGTTATTTTAATGAATACATAAACTTTTAGATTTCTGGAATTCAATTTCCAGGTACCATATAAAAGGCTCAATGACAAAATGCCTGATGGATGACTGCATTTTATTTCCCACCCAACTTCTAAAACTGCATAAAAGTGAGGCTTGCTTGTCATAGCAAAGCATTGCTAAACTCCTAAATTATGTGAGTTTTTTTTTTCAGAATCATGTCTCTAGTATGATCAGCCAAATAAAGTCATTGTCTTTGCTCTTCCCTTCTGTAGTTTATGCATATAATCCTATTAAATTGATACTTAATAGGTTTTTCTACAACCATTCTATGGTGCTTCTTAAATTCTTTAAGTAATTTTCAAAGGGTTATGAGATACCCTGTCTATTCAAATATTTTTAATACAAAGAATGTAAAGTTATGACAATATCAAGTTTGTAACGAGATGAAAAGGTTTAAGTTTTACAGCCATATAGCATATCATATTTTCCAGAGTTTCTTTCTTTATATTGGTCTTATTACATAAGAGCCTCCTTGTGGTGCCTCATAATATGCTGATTTTTTTCTGATGGTCTTCGGAATCCCTTTTTGCAGAATTCACACCTGTGTGGATAGTCTTTTGTATGTATTGATATCACATGTCGTTTAAAGCCAGATGCATCTGTTGTACTGTACTCACAATACTCACATTGGTAAATCTTCCTTCCAGTGTGGGTCTTCATATGCTTTTTCAGCTCATTTTGTTGTCTGAACCCTCTCTTGCACCTTTTACACTTCAATGACTGATCCTTAGTATGAACTGAAAGGATATGACCACTAAGAATAAATGGATCTGATGTTTTAAAGTCACAGTGCCTACACTGATGAATCTTCCTACCCTTATGGATATCACTATGCTTTTTGAGCTCAGAAGGACGATGGAAACCTTTATCACAAACCTCACATTTGTGAGGAAAATCCTTAGTGTGGACAGATATGATGTGTCGCTTTAGATCACTTGAGTTGGTGCTCTTATGGTCACAATGAGGACACTGGTGTGTCTTATGTCCTTGAAATAAATCCAGATGGCGTTGAAGCTCCCTTTCATCACCAAATGCTTGGGGACAATGCTCACATTTATATGGCAAATTGTTACCATGCTTAGACTTAATGTGAGTTTTCAGATTTGATTGATCTGCACACCTGAAAACACAATACTGGCACTGATACGGCTTCTCACCAGTATGTGTTCTCATGTGTTTTTTTAGTTCAGAAGGATGTCGAAAGCCCTTCCCGCACTCAACACAAACATGTGGAAAATTCTTGCTGTGAACAGCCAGTAAATGTCTGTTTAATAGTCCTTGTTCTGCAGTTTCATAGTCACAGTATTTGCACTTGTGCATCTTCGGCTCCTTATCTCTTAGTATAAGTTTATTTGAACTCAGTGGACTAGCCTCTCTGTATCTTCGTGTATATTCTGTAAACTCATGGGTTTTGTCAACTTTATTTATAAGCTTATGGCTTTCTAAGTGGTTATGGAAACTCACTTTCTTGTTAGTTGTAAAGTCACAATCTGTACACTGATATTTTTTTCTCATCAAATGATCAGGATGATTCTTCATGTGCCTTTTCAAGAATCCCCTTGATTTAAACTTTTTTGTGCAAATGTGGCAAGGATATACTGTCAAGGGCTGTCCATCAGGGCCTATTATAACAGCTAGATTAAAAAAAATAGGGAAGTTGTGACATTTAGCCAGACTGTTTAAAAAGATTTTACAACAAAAGTGCTAATATTCACACTTTGAGAACTATACTAGTGGAATAAGATAAAATGCACATTAAAAGCAATTTATGATAAAGCAGCTCACTAAAAATTAATGAGCAGCACTCTGCTATTATTATTCATCTGCCAAAATACTATATCACATGCACTTTGTAAACTAGACACAGGTACCCATTATTGTTAAACCAACCTGACAATTCCTTTTTAAAACACCTTTTGGGTAAAGAGCAAACAAGTATAGTTTTATTAAGTACAAGTCAAACACATTTAAAGAAACACAACTATTTAGATCAAACACAAACAGGTATGCGGGAGGAGAGCTATACTATGAACAACTGATATTTTCTTCAGTTACAAAAAAAAAATAACTCCACTTTTCAAATTATTATAATATTAATAAAGCAAAGTATTAGTATTTTACCTGTTTGCCACTGCCTCATTTCTCCTCTTCTCCTCTTCTTGGCTTTCTGTTTAAGTACTTTATTTGTATTAATGCTATCACAAATTTGAAGGTACTGTGCTGCTGTACTATTTCTGTTTTCTAAGGTGGAGTCCAAAATATTTCCTGAAAAATTGATACACAATTAAACTACATATATTCATACATTTTTGGATTTTGTTAAATGAGTTACTAGAGATGACATGGCATCACGTTGCCTTTATGGTACTGAATTTAACATTGTGGCATTACATTTCACAAAGTATACCTATGTTATCCTCTTTTACACTCTTACATGCACACACATGCTTATGCAAACACTTTAAATAAAATATTACATTAAATTAATTTTAAAATATTCCAATTTATTTATCCTAAAGGAATAAACTGACAAGGTGAATGTAATATAAAAAGTTGTTATGACCCTAACAACTCTGGCATCCGATCAATTTATCACCAATGAAGGCTGATGAAATTAAAGAGATTTAGAAAAGAAATACATGTGTCAGTGAACCTATATAGTCATGGTGACTATGTGTAACACATTACATCTCATATATATGCTTTAGAATAGTTTACTTAATGTGAAAAGTATTAAGATGCATTTTAAGATAGATATGGCAGGCAATGTCAGTGTGAACAGTGTATATAGAATAAAGCACTTAATAAAATCTCAGTTGTCACAAATCTGTTGTGTTGTGTAATTTAGTTTAAAAATGTAGACCTACAAAACTCTTTAGAATATATGCTGTAATTTTTGCCTCTCCTCAATTCCTCTGAAATCTACATTTCAATATAGAGATTCAAATACCTCCTAAGGGTAAAAATGGAATAGACATACACTTTATCATAAGAAAAAGTCTCTTTGTTTAAGAAAAGAAAATGAACTATTAACCATGGAATAACACTACATAGAATATGTTAAAATAAAGAAAAGTTAAGCTGACACATGGGTTTTATGTAAGTTACATAAATCTACTGGCTGCAATAAAAAAAAATTAGAAAATGGTTCTGCCTCAAAGAAGATATTAACAAATAGTTGATATCATGAATAATTTTTACACTTCTGTCAAAATAATTTATTTTTATATATTTTTCCATAACAGCCTTTTACAAAGCATGTGGTAAGTTGCCTGGTATTGTATTTTAAGGTAAATGTAAATTAACAGCATTCACAGAATAATACAAATTATTTATGTAACTAATAAATAGGCAAATTCCTCTGTAATTAATTAGATATGGTCAGGGAAGTAAAAATCCAAAAAAAGTGTCTGTACATATAAACTAATAACTTTTCATCTGCCAAACAGTATACAAAATTGGCTATTTGACTTACAACTCACATATAAAGCTCTCTCACCTGATGCTTGACAATCTTCATACCTTCTTGAAACTCTTCTTTCATCTACTAAAAAAAAAGACTAGTTAAAAACTGATATGTTGAGTATAATGATTACTAGCGGATCACATCTTAATCTACAAAATTTTACTTTGACCACCATTCCTTGAATTAAATTTGATTTTTTACTTCTTCCACTCCCATAGAATAATTTAACACACTGAAAATAAATCCTGATGTCAGCATCCTTGGAACTGTTAATGTCCAGAAAAATCCTACTTTCTAAATAAAAACTGGGTAGATAATTCTGCAGAGTACGCATGAAATTGAAGATTTTCAATGAAAGACTCTTGAATGAATAAACCTTTAGAAAAACCAAGTTAAGATAAATTAATATATTTGAACACCAAAATTTTTCAGAGTATACATGGACCATCTTGTAAATTAAGTAGGGACAAAATAAAATAGAAAGAAAAAAATAACTTGATAAATTTACTTTTTATAACCTGGATTTTTGTTCCTTTTCAAAACCTCAAAATCTTATTATCTGAAGTGTTAATACATGAAAATATAATTTTCCAAAAGGGGAAGAATTTTCAAAGGCTATCCAAATTTTAGAAAAATTTTATGGCACTTACTTATATAGGTAGGATTTAAAGTAAATCCTATTTGAAAAACACAATGCATTAAGCAAGGTTCGTTTTAAACAGCACAATATATGTGGTAGGAAAATCATATAGGTAACTAGAAATGAATCAGTTCACAGCAAAACATCTATAATAATAAAAGCATAACATGCAAATTGAATGAACGGCCCAACAGCAGAATGACCATCCAGATGAAGCTGGAGCTGCAAGGGCCGAACCCCTTGCACAATTTTGTGCATTGGGTCTCTAGCTTTATATTAGCCAATTCATAAAGGATATTAGCACAGCATATTTAATGACTTAAAGGCTGATCAAATAGATATGTTATGTACTTATCAGGTGAAAAAATGTCAATGTCCTAGCATATGCCACAGCCCAGACAACAGGGGCAACTGTTTTATTAACATCAGAGTCCTCAAGCTGAGTTTCAGGGAGATAAGTTCCTTCCTCTTCCCCTACAATGACTTCCATATACTAGTAAACTTCATCTGCTATTTCAGCACAACCTAAATTTTAGAAATAATTGCTTGTTTACAACCCTAAATATTTAATAAATGGGTAAAATTCCAAACAATTTACATCTTTTAACTTACATTATTTCAATTTGGTTAATTTAGAAATTATAACAGGCAATTTAGAAGCTAGTGCCACTGGGAGAAAATAATTTACAAAATTTACTTTACTCTTAGAACCTAGTCCTCCTATAAAAATGGTTTTTAGATTATATAAAATATGTGTGCTTGAAATATATTGTATTAAGGAATTGTATTCCATAATTCTGCCTGATAGTTCTTTGGAACTCAGAAAGCATTTCCTGCTAGCATCAATAGTAGAAAAGTGGTCCATGATATCTCACATATTGCAACTTACATACTGTACTGTATATTCAATGAAAAATGGTTAAAAATATTAATAATGAAAACATTTTAATTAAAGTCATATATATAATATATTACATGTCATATCTAATATATATATATATATATATATATATATATATATATATATATATATATTTGGTGATCAAGAATATGTGGACGCCCTTTCAGTCAAAAGATAAGATTTTCTGAGACTTTATTAAAGGAAAAAAGCAATAAATGAGATTCATTAAATTGTCTTAAATTTATGCTTTTCTTTTCATTCACATAATGAGATCTTCTATTCCAGTGGTTCTCAACCTGTGGGCCGCGACCCTTTGGCGGTCGAACGACCCTTTCACAGGGGTCACCTAAGACCATCCTGCATATCAGATATTTACATTATGATTCATAACAGTAGCAACATTACAGTTATGAAGTAACAATGAAAATAATTTTATGGTTGGGACAACATGAGGAACTGTACTTAAAGGGCCAGAAGATTGAGAACCACTGTGAAGAAACAAGGGACACATGTGGGGAAGACGCGCTCCTCTTCTTCTCAGTTTCAGTTCTTTCAATTAACCAGAAAGAGTCATTGGTGTAAGTTGTACACATTCCCATGGAATTCTGAAATCAGGTAACCTAAGTTTCCATGTCCCACTTCTACTGTGCCCCTTTACTTACCAATGATGAAAAAATAAAAATAAAGAATTTAGAGACCAAATAGAAATTATTTCATTTAACTCTCTACCTCTCCAATAAAATCCTTCCAGTGGTTCTCCACTTTCCTAATGCTGTGACCCTTTAATACAGTTCCTCATATTGTGGTGACTCCAAACATAAAATTATTTTCGTTGCTACTTCATAACTGTAATTTTGCTACTGTTAGGAATCATAATGTAAATATCTGATATGCAGGATGTATTTAGGCGACTCCTGTGAAAGAGTGGTTCGATCCCCAAAGGGGTCGCGACCCACAGGTTGAGAACCTCTGATTTAGACGAATTTGTTTCAATATTTTCAGGTGTAGTATATTATCCATGTTTGGGATTGGAATCCAGTTCCCTGTGGCTTTTAAGGGAAGGAAATTTGAGGAGAGGGATCAAAATGCAGTATAGGTAAAGATGGCTACTGTCAAGGTAATGCACTTAAATGGAGGCTCTTGCCCTTCTAGGGCAAAACAAAGTAGTTGGCAAGAAGACAGAAGAAGTCTTAGGGAAGGGCTGCATTCCTATAAAGAAGTAAGAAAGTAGGCAGAAAATAAAATGTCTTCATAAGGAAATGGCAGGAAAGGAAATCTGAGGATCTTTTATCACTCTATGGTACTCAGCCTTAAGAAGCCTTAAATAGCAACTACTTGGAGACTATCAAAGGCATCATAAGTAAAGATCCTGGCAGCTTGACTTGGAAAAATACTCAACTAATCCCTCAGGGATAGTAGGCAAACAATCAGTTTTCCCTTTCACTGCTAAATCCAGATAAAGGCCAACAGTGGTAATTGCCATGTGGAAAGAACACTGGCAGTAGAGTGATAGATAGGAATTCAAATTCTACCTTCCTCACTTAATATTGGAATGACCTTGGGTAATTACTTAACTTCCCTGAGCATTTTCCCCCTGTATAAAACAGGAATAATACCACCTACCTCACAGATGAGGTGTGAGAATTAAATGAGATAATATACGCATGACATATCCATCAACACAGAGAAAGTAGATTCTTCATAATACCCTGTATCTTTGTAGGTTCTACTGAAGCCAGCAACAGTATATTGCTGATCTCTGTATCCCTGGTATCTGGACATACTATTTCATATTTGCTAATTTGAACAATACATGTATGTATGAATAATCAAAAGGACCCTTCCCTTTTAAATTATTTTAGCAAAGGGTCAAGCTTATTTTAGTGACCTTTTTCCTATATAGTGCTTGTATTTCTAGGAATACTTTATTTTTTAAAAGAATGCATGATGGCATCTAATTAGTCATTCCAGTGCCCTTTTGTTCTTACTGATATCATCTTCTTCTTGAGAAGAATCTTTAACCGCCATGTAAACCATCTTCTCCCGTTGCATTCGGCCCTGGTCAAGCACTCCAGCTACAGTATGTCCATTGGTGTACTCACTCTCTGTAACAATTTCTGTACCACCTTAAAAAAGTAAAACACATATCAAAATAGAGGAGTATCATGGAATAATTTCTTAAATTAATAAGAATATAATAAACATTTTTCTTTAGAAAAATATTCTTCCAAAATATTCCAATATAAATTTCTAAATGTCAAGAAAATTTTCTTATAATTTACAGTTTAACTTTTGATACATCACTGACAAATAACAAATATAACACATCATGCTTATATGCCAAGCATTCTTTAAGACCTTTATATGCATTTATCCATTTAATCTTCACAAAAGCACTATGAGGTAATTATTTTCATTATGGCTTACTTTATGAATGAGAACACTAAGGCGGAAAGAGGTTAAGTAAATCACAAAAGGCCACTCAGCTAAATGGCAGAGCTAGGTCTGAAATCCAAGCAGGCTATGCTAGCCTGCCCTTAAATACTCATTATAATTTTGACCAATAAACTAAATCCTCTCCGCTCATTTGTTTTAATGTGTCAACTGTAACATTCTATTCATGTTTGAAAGAATCTAAGTATGACATATTCTCAGTTTCTGTTTTATATTTCATAAGCATTTTATATTCCATCCCCAAAGAAACCTATTAAAAAATCTGAACTTTTAAGTCAATTTTAGTATAATCTTTAGAAAAGATAAGAATAAGTTCCAATTATTGACTATTACAGCAAAAAACTAACAGTTTTTGTACCTATTTCAACATCATCTTCAGCCTCAGCTTTAAATATATAGACTTTTATTACTTCTGAACCAAATCCATCTTCTTTAACATCTTGTGACCCATCACTGCCGATTTTTAATGGTGTGTTCCCCATATGCTCCAATTTTCCCCCAACATCATCCACTGTAAAATATAAAAAGATATATATCTCAGTCAAAAAGTAACATCAACATTTAGTGGGTGTTAAGCATAAGTGCAACAAGAAATAGTATGTTAACCACATACACTGTATTCACTTAATGACCTATTATACAACCATTAAAAGTGGTATGTTTCATGAAAAAAGGGTGTACAACAGATATACTAAAGATGATCACATTATATAAAAAACTATTCACAGAATTCAATTTATATATATTATATATGTATAATATTTAATACTATATAGCTTTAATTAAAATGGTTTGGGAAAGATAAAATAATCTTCCTTCACATTCAACACTTTAAGTTAAATCCTAATACCAAATTTAATAACATAAAAATTAGAACATTCTGACAAATGTGAGGTGATACCTCACTGTTTTAATTTGCATCTCTCAGATGATTAGTGATTGAGTTTTCATGTCTCTTGGCCTTCTGTATGTCCACTTAAGATAACCTGCTTTCCCAAAAGTAAGACATCCTCTGAAAATAAAACCTACTTACAGTTTTGTCTCTTGCTGAACTATAAGGCATCCCCCCAAAAATAAGACCTCTCCGATAATAAGCCCCCCTGAAGATAAGGCCTCCCTGATAATAAGGCTCCCCGAAGCTACCGTAACTCTGGACTCTGGGCCGTAGCGGCGGGCGCCGCAGTGCAGCTTACTGTTGGCCGCAGTGTAGCCGGAGCAGAGAGGAAGTGTGAGGTCTCTTTTAATCAGAGAGCTTGTGCTGCAGCCAGGACAAGCTGCCACCAGCTGCTCGCTCTGCCCTGACAGAGTCTGGCTAACTCACAATTAGACAGTGAGTCGCGTGGGGCATGAGTTGGGCACATTGTGTGGACACACAGGTAATAAATTTCCTTTTTTTTTGTTCAACAATAAATGTGTACTATATTCTTCTTCATGGAAATATAATACATCCCCTGAAAATAAGACCTAGTGTATCTTTGGGAGCAAAAAATAATATAAGATACTGTCTTATTTTCGGGGAAACAAGGTAAGTGTATATTTAGGTCCTTTGCTCATTTTTTAATTGGATTGTTTGTCTTCCTTTTGTTAAGTTGTCTGAATTCCTTATATATTTTTGAAATTAATCTGTTATCAGATATATCATTGTCAAATATGTTCTCCAATGCAGTGGGTTCCCTTTTCATTTTGTTGACTAGAGGCCCTGTGTACAAAAATGTGTGCACTCGGGGGGGGGGGGGGGGCTGGTCCCTCAGCCTGGCCTGTGCCCTCTTGCAGTTGTTCTGCTGTTAGGGTCAATTTGCATATTACTGTTTTATTATATAGGATGTTTTCTTTTGCTGTACAGAAGCTTTTTATTTTGATGTAGTCTCATTTGTTTATTTTCTCCTTAGTTTCCCTTGCCCTAGGAGATGTACACTGTCAGAACGGCTATCATCCACAAATCAACTAATGACAAGTACTGGTGAGGATATGAAGAAAATGGAACTCTACTATACTGCTGGTCAAATGCAAACTGGTATTGCCACTATGGAAAACAGTATGGAATTTGCTCAAAAATTTAAAAATGGAACTGCCATTTGACCCAGTGATCCCACTTCTGGGAATATATCCTTAAAAAAATCATGAAACACCAACCAGAAAGAATATATGCACCTCTATATGCAGCACAATTTACAATAGCTAAGATCTGGAAACAGCACAAGTGCCCATCAATAGATGAGTAGATAAAAAAGCTGTGGTATATTTATGCCATGGAATTCTATGCAGCTGTGAAAAGGGAGGATTTATTACCATTTGTGGGCAGCATGGAAGGACCTGGAGAGTATTATTTTAAGAGAAATGTGCCAGACAGATAAATACAAATATCATATGATCTCATTCACATATGAAATCTAATGAACAAATTAAACCGATGAATGAAATAGATCCAGAGACACAGAAATAGAAGCATGGAACTGATTGAAGAATCTCAGAAGGAAGGCAAGGGTGGATAATGGGGTGAGATTAACTGGGAAATTTATATGCATATATGCATAGCCATAGACACACACAATAGTGTGGTGAAGGCCTGGCAGGGGCGGGTGTAGGGTGTATCAGCTCAATGGGAAAAAATGGGGGAGGGGGGGATAGCTGGAATACTCTCAACAATAAAGATGTTTTAAAAAAGTAGTGGTCATAAAATATGCTCACATGAAAATTCCCAAATTTAAAAAGCTGATATTTCTAAAACTAATTAACATATAGAATTAAGGATTGGAAAAAAAAGAGGGAACACAGAAAATACCTGAATGATTTTATAAAAAGGGCTTTTCAGAAATAATTACAAAATAAAATCTTAGTACATATCTTAATTTCTGCTGATTCAATAGAAGGCAACTTCAAACCAGAAATTTGGTACATTTCTAGATTTACTAACATATATTATACTTCAGGTAAAGCATTATAATTTGAGAATATTACTTACATTTTAAGCACACTTTAAAAATTTGATTCTTTGCTATACATACAGCCTTTAGGAATATTATTTAGTTTCACATGAATACTATGTACAAATTGTGCAATGAACATATTAATAAACTCCCTTCTTTTTACCATAAATATTAAACAATATATTCCTACCAAATATTAAATGCTTACCAACTTTTATTTTAATGTTTGACCCTAAGAAACTGAAATGTAATCTAAATTGAAAATCTGTTCTTCCCTATTATGTACATCATAGTCCTGAATATCAAACATAAAACTGTGAAGTCTCTGACTACATTTAAGCAATTCCAGAAGTACTGAAAACAGAATAAAAAGTGACACTATAAAGTCATCAACCCATTATTCTTAATAAATGAAGATCAACCTTATGTTCTTTGTTTCATGTAGAATAACTCCCTTATGCAATTAAGGATTTCTGGTAATAAGATCCCTCAGCTTTCCTATGGATTGGAACATTTTTATTTCTCCTTCATATTTAAAGGATAATTTTGTTGGATATATTATTTGTGGCTGGTAAAATCACTCTTTCAGACATTTGAATATTTGGTTCCACTCTCTTCTGGCTTGTAGAGTTTCTGCTGAGAAGTTTCATGAAATTCTGATGGGTTTTGCTTTGTAGGTCACTTCTTTCTTTCCCCTGGCTGCTTTGCAATTTTTTCTTTGTCATTAATTTTAGACAGCTTCAATAACAAATGCCTTGGAGGAGGCCTCTTTGGATTGAGGACACTAGGGTATTTGGTTTGCTTCTTCGATTCAAAGATCTAGCTAGTTCTTTCCATAGGTTTGGAAAGTTCTTATCCACTATTTGTTTGAATAGACTCTCTATTCCGTGCTCCCACTTCTCCTCCTCCAGAATGCCTATTATTCTAATATTGCTTTTTCTAATGTAATCAGATAGTCCTTGTAGGGGGGATCTTTCATGTTTTCTTCTTTATGCTCCAGTCTCTCTTGTTAATTTATAGATTCCTATCTTAAATATCACTTATTCTTTCCTCCATCAAGTTGGCTGTTTTCTATGCTCAGTAGTTTACTCTTTTTTAAAAAATACGTATTTTTAAAGAAGGGAGAGGGACAGAAAGTTAGAAACATCAATGATGAGAGGGAATCATGGATTGGCTGCCTCCTGAACACCCCATTACTAGGGATCAAGCCTGCAACCTGGGCATGTGCCTTGACCAGGGTTGGAACTGCAAGCTCCTGGTTCATAGTCTGATGCTCAACCGAGCCATGTCAGCTGGGCTCAGTAGTTTACTCTTAAAACATTTTTTGTTGTTGAAAGTATTATGTAGGTCCTCCTTTTCCCATTAACCTTTTCCAGCCTGCTCCTGTCCACCCCTGCCCTGTAGTTTACTCTTAATCTCTTAACTGCATGCTTCATTTCCAGGATTTCTGACTTCTTAAAGTTTCAATCTCTTTGGTAAAGTACTCATTTTGTTAATTGATTTGTTTTCTGAGTTCATTGAATTGCCTGTGTGTATTTTCTCACATTTTATTTAGTACTAGCTGTATCTGGCCACGCATGGCTGTGGCTCAGTCTGGTTAAATGGAAAAGAAAGAAAAGAGAAAGCGCACGTTTTTAATATGTTTAATTGCACAATGCTTGTGGGTATACAATGCGCCCTCCCGGGCGGCTGCCCCTGGCATGTCGCCACCCTTGCCCTGCCCGTCTGGTCTGGCCTTGCACACGTGCACCTCTGCAGCCCAGGGCCCCCCAGCACCAACCTGCACCCCCGCTCCCCACAGGTGGCCCACACCCTGCGCCCCGAAGTGACCTGGCCACTTCCGACTCCTGACAGCAGGGGCCCTCGCCGAGCCGCCCAAAAGCCTGAGGAAAAAGGAGCCGAGGAAGCTCCCCTGCCCTCGCCTGCCACACTCCCTGTGAGCCCTTGGCCACCAGAGTGGGAGGGACCGCAGCGACCATCTGCGCCCTGAGCCCCAGCCCAGCCCTGGCCTGAGGCCCAGCCCTGCGCTGGTTGATATTTTGCAACATGATAACTGGCACACCAATTGAATTCCATCCCTGGCAGATCGAGTGAATTCCAAAATTCTGTTGGATAATTAACCACTTCATCTGTTTCCACAAGTGTCAACGGACTTGTATGTGATTGCCTGGCTTTGAATGTTAGACTGAATAATATTAAGTTCATAGTGTGTGTTGCTTTTATGTCCAACAGATGGCGCTGTTTTTTTAAAAAAAGCATGTTTTTAGCTGTCACAGGTGTGGCATCTATATAATGTAGGTATATAAAAACATGCACGTATTCAAATGCAACGTTGTGTCAAAATTTCAAAGCAATTGGTGAAGAACTTTAGGAGATTTGAGATTTTGAACAAACAAACATTTACATTTTTATTTATATAGATTTTCAGAAATGCAATCTTGAAATCTGTCATTTATATCACATATATCCATGTGTTCCAGCTTGCTTTCTGGAGTTTTTTCATTTTCTTTCTGATCATCCTCATTACCATGGTTATTTGTGGTATCTGAAGTTCTTTGCATAGGCACTTATATCTGTCCATATTAGCGAAGAGGTGTTCCTACTATTTTCTAGTAGATGGCATTGAATTGCAGGATTTTTTTTTACCTCTGTGGTCTCCCAGTCTTGACCTCCACAGCTTCCCTAAGACAATATAGATATGCTGCTTGGAGGTGGAGTTTGTTTTGCCCCCACTGTAATCACAACACCTGACCACTGTGGGGTTCTGCCCCAAGCACTCTTCCTGGGGATCAATCACAGAGGGATACATACAGTGGTTCTACTGCAACAGTTCTTGGTTTATGGATAATATGCTCCTCAACCCAACTCCCAGGGCAACAGGAAGAGAGTTTTGGGGAGTGGTGGGAGGGCTCTGTGGTTGGACTTCTTATCTGAAACACTGCCCCCGGGCCCAACAGTGGATTTCCACATGGCAGAAGCCTGTGCTCTGTCAGGAGTCTGTTGACTCAGTCACTGTTCATTCCAATTGCTGCTCGCCCTGCTTAACTGTTCTTTCCCCACAGTTCTCTGTTCTTCAAGCCAAAGGAAGCTCCTGTTAACTACCAGCATCCTTCCTCTCCTGGGTGTGCAGTGAGCTCCTGCTTGCAGGGCTGCATCTGTGGGCCACCTTCACTTTCCTCCATTCTTATCTCCCCATTTATTCCTGGTTTCCCACCTCTAGGTATTTCAATGTGCTGCTCTCTGACATGTGTCTGTGTTGAGCAGGAATTTCTTTGTTAAATTATAGTTGGTTAACTTGTTGACATTTATAATTTGTAACAAAAACATAAAAGAAGAGGGGGGGAAGTCTGAACTGGCAAAGGAGGATGAAAATCAGATGCATTCAAAAGAAAAAATACTACAGTATATATACAAGTTTATTTTTTATAAACCTAATGGTAACCACACACACACACAAATCCCCAAACCAGGATACATAGCTTAAAAGAGGGAAGAAAGGAAAGAAGTACAGAATACTACCAAACAAAAATAACGGACAGAAAAAAAGGAAAAGAACCAATGGAGGCACCGAATTACCAGAAAACAAAAAATAAAACATAATCTATACATAATCCTCATCCATCAATAATTACCCTAAACGTAAATGGTCTGAATTCCCCAATAAAGAGGCACACAGTAGCAGAGTGGATTAATAAACAAAACCCAACCATATGCTGCCTACAAGAGACACATCAAAGCTGCAATGACAAAGGTAGATTCAAAGTAAAAGGGTGGAAAATGATTTTTCAAGCAAATAACATCCAGAGAAAAGCAGTGTAACCACACATATATCTGACAGAATAGATTTCAAGGTGACAAAGAGAACAAGAGACAAAGATGGACACTTTATAATGATAAAAGGGACGCTACATCAAGAAAACATAACACTTCTTTAATATATATATGCACTTAACCAGAGAGCACCGAAATATATAAAATAATTACAGAGCAAAACGAGAAACAGATCAAAATATAATGATAGTTAGGGACCTTAATACTCCATTGACAGCTCTAGACAGATCAACCAAACAGAAAATTAATAAAGAAATAGCCTTAAATGAAATACTAGACTAAATGGACATAATGGACATTTGCAGAACCTTTCATCCCATAACATCAACCAAAGGACTTATATGCAAGCATATAGGCCTAAACAATGGACACAGACAACGGAGCAGTGAAAGGATGAGAGGGGGGATGGAGGGTAATGTGGGGATAAGGACATGTACGTAATAACAATAAAGACATTTTAAAAAGAGAGAACATGAGAGAAGCTGGAAGGAAAGAAGAAATGAAGGGGAAAAGGCAGGCAATTAAGACAGGGAGAAAAGGAAGAAGAGAAAGCAAGAAAGAAAGGTATCAGTGTGATATGTTTATTGACTGATTGATTTCAAACCATAGCATTTATGTGGTACAGATCTGTTCTTTAATTTACTTGGAAGGAATAAATGAAAAATAAAAGCTTGAAAAAGTAAAAAAAAAAAACAAAACACACACACACAAAAACAGCCCATCATATTATACAATCTTCTCTAGTGCACATAGAACATTCTCAAGTATAGACCATATGTTGGGTTCTTAAACTAGCATGAACAAATTCAAGAAGATTGAAATTATTCCAAGTGTATTCTCTAACCACAATGCCTTGAAATTAGAAATCCACTGTAAAAAGGAAATAAAGAAATCCACAAATATGTGGAGATTAAACAAGATACTACTAAAAAATTACTGGTTCAAAGAAGAAATAAAAGATGAGACCAAAAGTTATATAGAGACAAATGAGAATGACAATACAATATATCAAAACTTCTGGGATGCAGCAAAAGCAGTAATAAGAGGGACGTTTATATTACTACAGGCCTATCTCAAGAAACAAGAGAAATCCCAAGTAAATGACCTAACATCAGATCTTAAAAAGAAGAACAAAAGCAACCCAAAGTCAGAAGAAAGGAAATAATAAAAATTAGAGCAGAACTGAATGAAATAGAGAACAAAAAGACTATACAGAAAAAAAATCAATAAAACAAAGAACTGGTTCTTTGAAAAGATTAATAAAATTGACAAATCCCTGGCTAGACTCACTAAGGAAAAAAAAGGAAAAGACCCACAGAAACAAAAAACAGAAATGAGATAGAAGCCACCAAGGACATTACAGATATACAAAGGATCATGCTAGAATATTATGAAAGACTATATGCTATCAAATTCAATAACCTAGAAGAAATGGATAAGCTCCTATAATTATACTAGAGGCCCAAGATTCGTGCAATAGGCCTTCCTTCCCCTGGCTGCCAGCACCAGTTTTCTTCCGGCACCTGGAACCCAGGCCTTCACTCTGGCCGCAGAGGAGAAGCTGGCTCCAACCGCAGCAGAGAAATCAAGCCTCTTCAGTCTTCACTTGGGCGGAGCCTTCAGTCTTCACCCCATGCCTGCATATGCAAATTAACCATCTTTGTTTGGTTAATTTGCATACTCATCCTGATTGGCTGGTGGACATAGCAGAGTGACACCAATTTGCATGTTTCTCTTTTATTAGTGTAGATAACCTTCCTAATCTAAACCATGAAGAATTGGAAAATCTAAATAGACCAATTAGCAGTAAAGGAATTGAAACAACCATCAAAAATCTCCCAAAAAAGAGAAGTCCAGAAACAGATAGCTTCACCAGTGAATTGTACCACACCTTCAAAGATTTAAAACCTGCCCTTCTCAAATGATTCCAAAAAATTGAAGAAGAATCAGTACTTCCAAACACATCTTAGGCCAATACAACATACCAAAATCTGGCAAAGATAACACACACAAAAAAAGAAAACTACAGACCAATATCTCTGATGAATATACATACAAAAACCTTAAACAAAATACTAGCAAATCAAATACAACACTGCATCAAAAAAATAAAATAATACACCACAATCAAGTCAGGTTCATTCCAGGGGCACAAAGACGGTTCAACACAAATCAATTAATGTAACATACCACAATAACAAAATAAAGTATAAAATCATATGATCTTAATAGATTCGGAAAAAGAATTTGATAGATACCTCTTATTAATGATTAAAACACTCAATAAAGTAAGAATAGAAGAAAAGTGTACCTCAAGATCATAAAGGCCATAAATGATAAACCCTCAGCTAATATCATACTCAGTGGCAAAAAACTGAAAGCTTTTCCTTTAAGAATGGAACAAGACAAGGATGTCCACTCTCACTCTTATTCAACATAGTGCTAAAAGTTCTATCCAGAGGAATAAGGAAAGAGAAAGAATTAAAAGGCACCCAAGTGGGGAAGAAGTAAAATTGTCACTTTTTGTAGATGACATGATTCTATGTATAGAAAACCCAAAAAATTCCACCAAAAAGCTATTAGAAACAATAAACAAGTACAGTCAACTTGAAGGATACAAAATCAATGTGCAAAATCCATTGCCTTCCTACACACTAACAACAAACTTCAGAAAAAGAAATGAAAAAAAATTCCTTTGCCATTGCAACAAAATAATAAAATACTCAGAAATAAACTTAACAAAGAATGTGAAAGACCTATATACTGAAAATTACAAAGCATCATTAAAAGATATTGAAAAAGACACTAAAAATAAAAAATCACGTGTTCATGGATTGAAGAATCAATAGATAAAATTTTCATGTTACCAAAAGCAATATACAGATTTAATGCAATCTCCATCAAAATCCGAATATCATTTATTTAATTTTTTTCCATTTATTAAGATATTACAAATGTGATCTTATCACCCCACTGTCCCCTTATCCCCCCAATCCTGCCCTCACCCTCACCCCCTGTTGTTCACATCGATCGCTTGTGCTTATATGCATGCATACAAGTCCTTTGGTTGATCTCTCCCCCTCACCCCTACCCTCCCCTACCTTCCCTCTGAGTTTTGAGCATCTGATCGATGCTTCTGTGTCTCTACATCAGTTTTTAAGAAGTAGAATGATATCATTTTTTAAGAAATAGAGTGATAAATCATCAGATTTATGGAACCACAAAAAAAACCTCAAATAGCCAAAGCAATCCTGAGGAAAAAGAATGAAGCTGGAGGTATCATGCTAACAGACATCAAATTATACTACAGAGCTAAGATAATCAAAACAGCATGGTATTGGCAGAGAAACAAACACACTGATTAATGGAACAGAATAGAGAGCCTAGCTATAAAAACACATGTATATGGACAGGTAATTTTCGACAAAGGAGCCAGAAACACATAATGAGTAAAGATAGTCTTTCAATAAATGATGCTGGGAAAACTGGAAAGCCACATTAAAATGAATGAAACTGGATTACATTTTGTCCCCATATGCAAAAATTAATTCAAAATGGGTCAAAGACCTAAATATAAGACCAGAAACAGTAAGTTACATAGAAGAATACATAGGTATCAAACTTATGGACCTTGTTGAAAGAGAACATTTTATGCCTCTGGTGGAGGCAGACCAAGGGCAAGAAATTTAGGGAATTGCAAATCAATACTACAGTGAGATACTACCTTACACCTGTTAAGAGTGGTCATTATCAACAAGACAAGCAATAACAAGTGTTGGAGAAATTAGGAACCCTCTTTCATCAGTTGTAAACTAATACAACCACTATGGAAAGCAGTCTGGTGATTCCTCAAAAATTCAACAATAGAGCCACGATACAACTTAGCAATTCCTCTCCTGAGCATATACCTGAAAAACTTGAAATCATGTGTTCTCAAAAACATATGCACCCTATGTCCACTGCAGCATTATTCACTGTGGTCCAGACATGGAAACAACCAATGTCCTACAATAGAGGACTAGATAAAGGTGTGGTACATATACACAATGGAATACTACTCATCCATAAGAAAAAAATAGCACTATTTACAACAAGGATAGATGGATCTTGAGATTATGTTAAGTGAAATAAGTCAGTCAGAAAAATCTAAGAACCATATGATTTCACTCATATGTGGGATGTAAAACTAAAATTTGTGAACACAAACAGCAGTATGGTGGTTGCCAGAGGAAATGGGGTAAGGTGAGGAGGGGGTCCTAATATATGTTGACTGGAGAAGATTTGACTCTGCGTGTTGGGCACACAGTACAATATACAGATTTTGTAACATAGAAACCTATACCTGAAAACTATATGTTCATGTTGACTGATGTCACCTTAATAAATTTAATTAAAAAATCTAAATGGGTCAAAGTCTAGATTTTTCCTACCTCACTCTGAAATTTTATACATATCAAAAATAATCCTTTTGCCTTTCGAAATGGCGAAAAACAATAAATTCCAGAAATTATTTTACAATACAAAGTTTAACTTTGTGATTAAATACAAACTTAATACTACTTAAGTGTTCAAACTATTTATTGTCTATGACAGAAAGCACCAAAATGATCAATATAAACAAGCTAAATATTTTCATTCCTTCATAGCTTCTAATTCTTTTACTTCATTTGTGGCAAATATTTTTGGGATGCAATGAAAGAGATTCAAATAAAATAAAATAAAATAAAGATGAAGCCCGGCTCACATGGCTCAGTGGTTGAGCATTGACCTATGAACCAGGAGGTCATGGTTCAATTCCTGGTCAGGGCACATGCATGGATTAAGGGTTTGATCCCCAGTATGAGGCATGCAGGAGGGAGCCGATCAATGGTTCTCTCATCATTGATGTTTCCATCTCTCTCTCCCTCTACATCTCTGAAATCAATTTTAAAAAAGATGATGAAGTATATATTATTGGTTTAATAGCTTCTTTTAAAATAGAGTGCATTTATGCTAGTGAAATAAGTCTGTCAGAGAGAGACAAATACCATAAGATTTCATTTATATTTAGAATTAAAGAACAGAATAAACAAATAAAATCGAAATAGAATCATAGACAGAGAATAGACTGGGCTTTCCCAGAAGGGGTAGGGCTTGGGAAACTGGAAGAGGTGAAGAAATTAAGAAGTATAAACTGGTAGTTACAAAAGTCATAGGAGATGCAAAGTACAGCATAAAGAATATAGTCAATAATATTGCAATAACTGTCTATGGTGCCAGTTTATTTCCGGGCACTCTATTCTGTTCCATTGATTTTTATGTTTTTATGCCAGAACCAAGTTGTTTTATACTTGCAGTATGGCTTGATATCAGGTATTTTGATAACTCCAACTTTGTTCCTCTTTCTCAAGATTGCTGAGACTATTCGGTTCTCTTACGAATACATGTAAATTTTTTTGATTATTTGTTCTAGTTCTGTGAAATACACTGATGGTATGTGATATCAATAGTACTCAGTCTATAAGTTGATTTGGTAAGCATTGATATTTAAATGATGTTAATTCTTCCTATCTATGATGGCAGTTTATGCTTCCATTTATTTGTATTTTCTTCTATTTCTTTCTTCAGTATCTTACAATTTTCCCAGTACAGGTCTTTTACAGACTTGGCTAAATTTATTCCTACATTTTTTTTCATTTTGGTGCAGTTGTGAATGGGATAACATTACCTTCACCTTTTCATAATTCATTTTTGTATAAAAATTGAACCAATTTCTTAATATTAACTTTGTACCCTGATAGTTTAATGAATTCATATATCAATTCTAGTAGTTTTTGGTGGAATCTTTAGGGTTTTCTATATATAGCATCATGTAATCTGCAAAAGATGACATTATTTCTTCCTAATTCGGATGCCTTGTATTTCTTCTTCTTGTCTGATTACTTGTGGCTAGGACTTCCAATACTATCTATAATAATAAAAGCATAATATGCTAATTAGACTGGACGTCCTTTTGGACTACCTTCCTCTCAGACAGAGTGGGGGTTGGGAGGGAAGCATGGGTCCCAGGTGCCAGAAGGATGCCAGTGCCAGCAGCTGGGGGAAGAAAGGCCTACTCTTGCACAAATTTCATGCACCAGGCCTCTAGTGTTGAATAAGAGTGGTGAAAGCAGATATTCCTGATATTAAGGAAAATATGTTAAGATTTTCCTCACTGTGATCTTGGCTGTGGGTTTGTCATAAATATCCTTTATTATGTTGAGGTATGTTCTCTATATTCCCACTTGCTGAAAATTTTTATCATAAATGGGTACTAGATTTTACCAAATAATTTCTATCCTTCATCTTGTTTATGTGATATATCATGTTAACTGATTGGCAGATATTGTACAAACCTTGCATCCCAGGAATAAATCCCACTTGATCATGGTGCATGAGTTTTTTAATGTATTACTAGATATGATTTGTTAATACTTTGTTGAGGGTTTTTGCATCTATGTTCATCAGGGATATTGGCCTAAAATTTAATTTCTTTTTAGTGCCTTTATCTAGTTTTGGAATTAGATAAAGCTCATTTTGCATGCTGGCCATATAAAATGAGCTTGGAAACCTTCCCTCCTCTGGAATTTTTTGGAATACTTAGAGAAGAATAGGTGTTAATTCTTTGAATGTTTGGTACTATTCACCTGTGAAGCCACCTAGTCCAGAACTTTTGTTTGCTGGGAGGTTTTTTATTACTATTACTGCTTTGATTTCATTAGTTTTAATCAGTCTGTTCAGATTTTTCTATTTCTTTTGTTTAAAAAAACCTGATAATTTTATGCTGACTCAACATTTTTCCTTTTAATTTTTTTTAAATGTTCACATTATTGCAGATGTCCCCCTTCAACCTCATCTTTGCCTATCTCCACCCTCTCCAGCAACTCCCTTCCTTGGTCTTTACCCAATTTATTGTCCATGTCCATGGGGTATGCACATATGTTCTTTAGCTATTTCCTTCACCTTTTTTATCCAGTCATCACCCACCCTGCACCCCTTGGGCACCGGCCAGCATGTTCCACATATTCATGCTTCTGATTCCATTTTGTTCATCATTCCACATATTAGTGAGATAATCTGTTTTTCTTATTATTCTTTTTTGTTAATTCTCACCAGAAGATATTTTTCCATTGGTTTTTAAACAGAGTGGCAAGGAGGTGGTTGAGACAGAGAAAGAGAAACTTCGATATGAGAGAGACACATCGATTTGTTGCCTCTTGCACATGTTCCAATCAGGGCCAGGGATCAAGCCTACAACCTAGGTACATGCCCTTGACAAGAATCAAACCCAGGACCCTTCAGACTACAGGTTGAAGCTCTATCCACTGAGGCAACCTGGCTAGGGCTATTACTTCTTAAATCATTTTTTGAGGATTGTATGTTTTTAGGAATTTATCCATTTCTTCTAGATTATCCAATTTCTTGGCATATAGTTGTTCATATTTTCTTATAATCCTTTGTATTTCTGTGATGTCAGATGTTACTTCCCCTCTTTCATTTCTGATTTTATTTATTTGGGTCCTCTTTTTTTCTTAATGAATCTGATTAAAGGTTTATTAATCTTGTTTATCTTGTCAAGAACCAGCTCTTGGTTTCATTGATCTTTTGTATTGTTTTTTAGATTCCCTTTCATTTATTTCCACTCTGATCTTTATTTCCAACCTTCTACTAACTTTGCCTTTGTTTGTTGTTCTTTTTCTAGTTCCTTTAAGTGTAAAGTTAGTTTAAGATTTTTCTTGTGAGGTACATTCAAGGTCAACTGCCACCCACTGGGTGTTCTCAGACTTTTGTGGTAGTGTCTCAAGGAGTCTTTAGGGTGAGGCCAGCAGAGATCATCAGGCTCAAAGAGATCAAGATTTGTCCATGAGTTGGGAGAGCTCTGAATAGGAACCATGGCACCAGCTGGAAGTGAGAGGGAAAAATGGACCCCACCCAAGAGCCACACAATTCATTTTTTCTCAGAGTATGCCCAGACTTCCTGGAATATGTTCTGTACCTAGGGACCAGGCTGGCCAAGCTCAGATAATACTGCAGGGTCATCAGGAGTTGGGAGGGTAGAGACAGTGGTTCTCCTATTGTTGAGCTAGTAGACCTCCTTTGAGGTGGGAGTCACAGCTTCCCTTGCATGCCAGGGGCTGCTCTGTTGCTCTGGCAGGAGTGCAGGGGAAGGGAGGTTGTGGGTGGCAAGGGTTGGGGAAGGGGGTCCTCTGCTCTGGCAAAGGAGGTGAGAGGATAGCAACTCAGTGGTGTATGTATGGGGAGATGGTAGAGAGGGTTGGGGGAAGGGACCCAACTGCTTGAGGAAAGGGGAATAAGGTAGGTATAGCAACTCTTTTGTGTGTATGTGTGTGTGAGAGATAGAATGGCAGCGTGATGGAGGCAGTGTGGTGGAGGGGGGTGTTGCTAGGTGCTGCTAGCAGTGGGGGAAAGGGTAAGATTAAGGTGGTGGTGGCAACAGCTAAGGCACCGTTTCCTGCTCTATTACCCAATGCACATAGGGCCACTATTCTTGGCAATCAACAACTTTATAAATAGATCCTCAAAGACTCTCCTTAATGCATTTAGTATTCAAAATTAATGCATTTAGTATTCAAACTTAACCTTTTTGCTTGCTATAAGGTTTACAATATTCAAGTCTCAAGTCTCACAGTGCTCTTTCTCAACTCATATGGCATTCCACCCAGCAATAAGCAGGTGACATTACATACACGACAGAATTCTGTTGGCACTAAATATAACCTAAATGAGTAAGGTGCACGGTTAGCCAATACTGTAAAATGTTAATGTTCAATATTCTTTTATAAACCATTCACACAATATGATCAAAATTTCATTTTAGCAAAATATACAATATAACATTCCTTTTAAAAGCTAAGTAGGCTTTCTACTATACCCCTTTTATGTTACATTCCAAAATTATATGGTGGATATGATATTATCAGTATACAGTGTATTGATATACCACAGGGATGGGGTCAGGATATGTGTAAAACATTTGTATTTCACAATGCTGAAACAAACAAAAATTAGTAACATTTTATTACAAATGTATTCTATACCTAAGTATATATCAAAGAGATCTGAAAACATGTAGTTGCACAAAAACGTGTATATGAATATTCATGTTGGCATTATTCATTATAGCCAAAAAGTAGAAACAACTCAAATGACCATGATTTATCAAATGGATAAATAAAATGTATATCTATATAATGAATATTACTTGGTAATAAAACTGAAGTACTGACATATGCTACATAGATAATCCTTGAGAGCATTATGCTAAGTGAAGGAAGCCAGACACAAGAGGCCACATAGTATTTAATTCCATTTCTATGAATATTTTAGAATAGGCAAACCTATAGTGACAGAAATTGAAGCACTGGTTATCTAGGGGGCATTGAAGTGGGGGAGGTGCCTGATAAAAGGGGTTTCCTTGTGGGGTGAAGAAATATTCTACAATTGATTATGGTAATGGTTGTGCAATTCCTTGAATATACTAAAAACCATTGAACTGCACATCTTAAAAGGTAAATTGCATGGTATATGAATTAATTCTCAACAAACTATTATATTAAAAATATTATAATAAGTATTTACTTTTCTTTTACCCATAAAACTGATGAGGTTGATGAGACCTCCCCTAATGGACCTATCAAGATATTGTGCTTCATATAAAAATATGCTCCTGAAAAAACATGAACTGATTTTATAGGTAAAAAATAATTTAAATGCAGCTTATTAGTTCATCATTTAAAGGAACTTCCCCTTTATGCTTTTTATAAAGGAAATCACCACCTATAAATGTCTTAATGGGAGTTTGGTATTTTAAAGAAAAACAAATCTAGGGTAACTTTGTCTTAGATAGATAAAAATTATGCTATTAGTATCCAAGTTACTTTTGAAATTATGTGATACCCCTCTTTCTCTGACTGGCTTGTGTCACTTAGCATAATACTCTCCAGGTCCCTCCTTGCTATCTCAAATAGTAAGAGATCCCTCCTTTTTACAGCTGCATAGTATACCATTGTGTAAATATACCATAGTTCTTTAATTCATTCATCTACTGTTGGGACTTGAGCTGTTTCCAGATCTTAGCTATTATAAATAACGCTGCTATAAACATAGGAGTAGATATATTCTTTCTGATTGGTATTTCAGGCTTCTCAGACTATATTCCTAGCAGTGGGATCACTGGATCAAATGACAGTTCCATTTTTAATTTTTTGAGTAAAGACCACATTTTTCCATAGTGGCTGTACCTGTCTGACTTCCTACCAGCAGTGTACTAGGGTTCCTTTTCCTCCACATCTTCATCACCATAAAACAATAATAATGATGATGATGATGATGATGACATCCAAGTTACTTAGCACAACTGGAAGAACCTAACCATCTAAGATAAAGAATTTGTGAAGTGTGGCCTGAAAGCAGAAAAAATTCAGATGCATCTCAGATATTCAGAAAAGACAAACTCTTTACCTCTACAACTCAGTTACTGACATGATTTCCTTATAGGATTATTCAAGGATTCAGAAATAAGAGAAAAGTCTGTCTTAAGTTATCAACTTTATCTCTTAGGTATTTTGAAAATCTCTAGAAAATCTCTATCTAGGAAAAATAAACAAAGAATACACTTTAATGTTAATTTAACACTGAATCCTTTCAAGACAATTTATTCTAGAATTCCCAAAAGATTCAGTGGCCAACAGAAACTAAGAAGCAAAAAAATGAAGTAAATATTGAGATGGATAAGAAGAAAAGCTATATGAAAATAAGAATACAAAATATATCAAAATGGTAAGAAAGAGTACCTAGTCTTATTTGAATATTTTAACCTTTATAAAATATAGTCTAGGAACTGGGTTGTGGGAAAATGGGTGATATAAAAAATTTAATTTTTGTATATTTGTATATCCTGCTTTCCAAAATTAAAAACTGCTTAAGTTTTAGAGGGATTTTTAAAAATGTTGCTGTTTCTCTACTAATGAATAGGGAATTCATTAATTCCTTAGTTTAAATTCCTCTTAGAATGACCCTGCTGCAGTTCCAGTATTATTCAAGCAATATAGGTTTTTTAAAAATAATTTTCAGTCTAGTTAGAGTAGGACAGAAATGCTCTGCATTTGTCAATATGGTAATATCAACATAAATAATAGAAACTAAAATATTCTAGAAACTTAAAAAAAACCCTTTTATAAAATCAAATTATAGAAGATATGTTAAGGGATGACTTGACTATTCACAATATCTATATGATGTTTAAATTTTAGACCATGTTAATACTAAAAAGTTTAATTTGAAAAGTATCATTTCAAGGCATACTGAATTTGTGTTGATACAGAAAGACCACTGACTTTGCCATACCATGTTATACAAACATAACTGTAGGCTGTTTTTTTTATGTAAGGTTAAATGTAAATATGGAGTTGCTTTAGTAATCCACATTAGTTTAAAAATGCACCCCTATGTTCATAGCAGCACAATTTACCATAGCTAAGATTTGTAATCAGCCTAAATGTCCATCAGCAGATGAATGGATTAGAAAACTGTGGTACATCTACACAATGGAATACTATGCTGCTGTGAAAAGGAAGGAGTTCCTAGCATTTGCAGTAGCATGGATGGAAATGGAGAACATAATGCTAAGTGAAATAAGCCAGTCAATGAAAGAAAAATACCACGTGTCGTCACTCATCTATGGATAATAATAACCATTATGAACTGGTGAACAGAAACAGATTCAGAGGCAGAACAGCATCAATCAATCTGTCAAATTCTGTCAAATTAAAGCAACAAGGACGGAGGGGGGATGGGAGGGTAATAGATCAACCGAAGGACTGTTATGCATGCATTTAAGCATAACCAAAGGACACAGACCACTGGGGGTAGGGGAGGCTGGGGGAAGGGCAGGGGAAAAAGAGATATTTGTACTAATCTTTGTAATTCTTTATGTAATTAAATAAAAAAATAAATAAAAATAAAAAAGATAGTAACATTTACACAGTCTTTCAGTAGCTTGAATCATTCCCTTAAAAACAATATAAATATTCAAAATTGCATATAGAGGAAAAGTTAACACACTAGGTTTCATATTTAAAAGTAAAGTAATGTAATATTTTTTCATTTTAAATTCACTGATACACACATATAACAATCACTGTATGTATACATACATACATACATACATACATACACTCTAGCTCCCAATCAACCATTTTGTAATTTTATAAAGAAAAGAACAAAAATCCTCTACGGAAAAGTGAACTCTTTACTTAAGCTTTACTACTTCCAGCATGATCCCTTCAAATTTATAATGTATAGACCCACTTCTATCTCTAGCTCCATCTATAACTTATCATTAGATTTTTATTATTGTTGCTATTCAGGCAAATGCACCACTTAGAATGAGAACAAGATATTTCTATCTTCCTCCTCCAGATAGAGTGTCTTAAGGACATCGTAAAGCAGTCTGCAATAAACACACATATTTACACAAACAGAAAAAAAAACACAGGGAAATTGTAGAACATAATCTGAATTTATAATTTACTTGTCAAGTATTGCATAAAAACTAAATATACATTTTTGAACATATTATGCTTAAATTCCTAAGCAGAACTGAAAAACTCCAATACCTGCCATATTAAAAGTAAAGCAATGACTACCTAAAATAAATTTCTCATTTTAAAATATATGTATTTATCATTAAAATTCTGTATCAGTTAATGTTCTTGCTGTACCTTCCAAATCTATATTTCTGTTCTAAGATATTATTAAATTATGTTATTTTATTTTGGGTGTGAATATTCATTGAGTAAATTAAAAATATGAGCAAATTCAAAAAAGCAAGTCAACAATAGTTTTGAAAATTTTCTTTTTAAAATAACTACCCCATGATTTTTATTGAATAAATCCCTCATCCCACAAAAACTTTATATATAAATATAAATATGGTTATATATAAATCAATCTCTCAAGTACTTATGAACTTTATATTCCACTTACATGATATCATTAAGTAGTCTTCAGAAGTGCTCTTGACATCCTCCTCCTCATCATCATCATCTTCAGTTTTAATAGTAACTGTAGATCCAGGAACACCACCAGCTGTTTGAATCACAGTTTCTGTATCTGAATTAGTTACAAGAACCTCCTCTGATACCATTGTGGGAGAGTCAACTCCTGAAACACAATCTTGGACCACATGTTCTAAGTGTCCATCAGGACCAGTAACAATGTCAGCCACAAAAACCTGCTCAGGTACTCTAACCGTTTCTGTAATTAACTCAGAAGTCAAGATGTGATCACCATCATCTTCCTCTATATCCTCTTCAATAGCGACATCAGCTTCAAGTACAGCTTCGGGAACAATTACACCTTCTGTTACTACATCGGTCTCAGTGATGATATCAGGCCCATGAACAACTTCAGCTGCAAGGCCATGATCAAGAGTTATCCCATCATCTGTGACAACATCAGAAACTAATACAGCCTCAGGAACTGAAACAACAATATGGTCTCCATCGATATGTGCAGTACCAGCCATTCCAGCCACTATAATATAAACAATTATCAAAAATAGTTATATTATTAGTTAAAAGAACTGTACTTGATATGTTAGGTGACATAAAATATTTTAAGGAAGAAATAGTTCTGGCCAAACTATCATTAAAAAAAAATTACTGATAATTAGAGTGCCAATAAAAACCATCACCAATCAAAAAGGGGGTAAAAACAATGTTTGCAAAATCTAAATTAGAACCTTAAAAATTATATATTTTATTTTCAAGTAAAACATAAAGTCACAGTGATATATCACTATATACCAATTAGAACAACTGAAATAAAAAACAAATTAACAGCACAGGTTGGTGAGGATGTGGAGAAAGTTGATATCTCAAATTTTGCTGGTGGGAATGTAAAATGTAGCAGGCATTCTGGAAAATAGTTTGGCGGTTTCTTATAAAACTAAACATGTACTTACCATACAACCCAACAGCTGCACTCTATGGAATTTTCCAAAAAATTATTAAAAGATATGTTTATATAAAAAACTACACATAAATATTCATAACAGCTCATAGTAACTATTACTCATAGTAGCAAAAAATTGAATATAATCCAAATGTCCTTCAGCAATGAATGGTTTGCTAAACCAATTCTGGCATATCCTCACTATGGACTACTACTCAGCAATAAAAAAGGGACAGCTCTAACCGGTTTGACTCAGTGGACAGAGCGTCGGCCTGCGGACTAAAGGGTCCCAGGTTTGATTCTGGTCAAGGGCATGTACCTTGGTTGCGGGCACATCCCTACTGGGGGGTGTGCAGGAGGCAGCTGATCAATGTTTCTCTCTCATTGTTTCTAGCTCTCTATACCCTTCTCCCTTCCTCTCTGTAAAAAATCAATCTACTCTATAAAAGCGAAATAGTAAAATTGACCGTTTCTTCGGGACACCCAACAGCCAATCAGAGCAATGGTATGCAAATTAGCCCAGCCAAGATGGCGGAAGCCCACCCAAACACTGAGTCCAATGGAGCGATGGCGCTGGCGGACGCACAGGGGGAGGCCTGGCCTCCGCCTGTGCGTTTGCCGGCGGTGGGTTTTGGGCAGTGGCGGCTGGCTGCAGGGCTGGCAGAAGCCAGGCCCCTGGCCCTGTAGCCAGGGCTGGGAATGGAGCGATCTTGCCGGCGAACACCAGGTCCGTCTGTGCTGGCAGTGGATTCCGGGCAGTGGCGGCTGGCTGCATGGCGGGGCGGAAGCCAGGCCCCCGGCCCTGCAGCCGGGGCTAAAAATGGAGCGTTTGCCAGCGGTGGGTTTCGGGCAGTGGCGGCTGGCTGCAGGGTGGGGCGGAAGCCAGGCCCCCAGCTCTGCAGCCGGGGCTGGGAATGGAGCGATCACGCAGGCGAATGCACAGGGGGAGGCCTGGCCTCCACCTGCGCGTTTGCTGGTGGTCGGTTCCGGGCAGTGGCGGCTGGCTGCATGGTGGGGCGGAAGCCAGGCCCCGGCCCTACAGCCGGGCTTGGAAATGGAGCTATCGCGGGCCCACGCGACCTTGGAGGCTCATCGGCAGCTGCTTGCCCGCCTGGATCCAACCTTGTGGCCTGCTCTGGGCATGCGGGAGCTTCTGTGGCCCATGGCAGAGCCTACTATGCAGGTTGGCCACAGATGTTCCCTTTGTTGTATGTGTTTTTCCCATTGACTCCTTCCACCTCATATCCAACCCCCCCAGGCCTTTCCCCCTCTATGTCTATGTCCGTAGGTTATCTCTTAACATTTCTGTTTCCTTTCCAATCTCTAAATTTTATTTTCTAAGTTGTGTACTATGATAGCCTTATCTAATTTTCTCTTAGCACAATCTTTTTTTCCCTTTGTAGTACCATTATTCCAAAACACCCACCTAGCAAAACCATACCATTGATTACTGGGTAATGCTATCATTTAATTTCTTTCTTTTT